>JAOWBH010163361.1:0-11117 GCA_028566215.1 Silene coronaria
TTAAAACTAACTTATAAACTTTAATAAGCTCAGAAAAAATACACATATGCTCAAAAACGAATGAAGTCTGAGGTAATAAGCTCAGAAAAAATGCACATATGCTCAAAACCAATAAAGTCAAATGGCAGTATGCAAAAAAAAATATACATATGCTCAAAAACAAAAAAAGTCTGAGATATTACATGCGATGTATGTTCATATTTCTCCATAAAAAGACATGTTAAGCATCTTTCAAAGTGACACGTGTCACGTTTAAGTTTCTTCCACATAAGATATGTATTATACAATCATCCTCGCAACTATTATTAAAAAAAAATAGTAAAGTTATTCATTTTAATACTCTTTCCTATTCATAATAACCCTCCCTATTTCTTTTTCCGTCTATTAATAATACCTTCTCTATTTCCTTTTTCGGTAAGTGTTTTTGTGGTCCAAATTTAATTGTATGGTGGGGGTAGTGTGTTTGTGTGGTCCAAATTTAATTATATGGTGGGGTAGTGTGTTTCATCAATCTTGTGTCAAAATGAAAGTAAAAGGTTATTATAAATAAAAGTGGAAGATTATTATAAATAGAATGGAGTATGTTTTATTACACCCTTTCGCCTTTTATCATCTCATAACTTACTCTCATAATAAATTTTTATTTAGTGCACAACTATTAATAAAAAAAAGGTAAAATCAATTTAATTTACAACACATTTTGACCTTTCATATTTCCTTTAAGTTACTCTCATGATGCAATCAATTCTCTCTTATATGGAGTATATAATAGTTTCAATATTTCTCATGACATTTGATCTCATCTAATTATCCAAAGTTATCTTTCCTCCTATCATTTTTCAAAATTTTTTAGATGTTTATGTTGCATGCTTAATTGTGTTTACGTACTTATTATAAATTTGAATTTGTTTTTTTTTTTTTTTTGGGGGGGTTTTCTATCAATTGCCCAATGAGTTTTTTATCAGGTGCCCTTTGATTTAGTTTCTTGACACCGGGTATTGACAGTTTAACTCGCAATTACTATTAATTTTATACTAACAAATATTGTGAATTTATTTGATAGTTATAAATTTTAATTTTAGACTATCTTAATCTCTCTTGCACAATGGTTCGTTTAGGTTATGATGTGCTACTAATAACCCTGTGAGATTACATTAATTATACTGATTCATGGAGTACTGTTTATGAATTTGGACAATAAAAAAGTCTAATCCAAATATTATTTGGGTATTTGATCTTGGTAGAGCAAAGAATTAGTGTAACAATCATTATTCAATTTATGGTACGGAAAACGTTCACCTTCAACAAATTTACAGTAACATCAAATATTGATGTCAAACATAAATATACCGTGAATTTCAGGAGTAAAAGAGCTAGTTTTATCTTTCCAATCGGTGATCTATCTCTAGTGAATATAGTTGTAGGCTTTTTTGTCATTTCATAGTTAATATATTAATATATTTCAATTTGACATGTGTTAACATTAATATAAAGACGGTTTATTAAAAAAAAAAAATTGGTCAAGAATCCTATTTGTGTGGTGAAGGTGAAACATTTCTATGATCAAGATTCAAGTATACATATCTTTGCTTATTGTTAGGATTCTCAATTTCTCACATGCAACATCTACTCAACTAAAATGCTTAAATTATTAAATTAATAATAAGTCATAGTTAGTTATAGATGCTAAAATTTGTTACTTACAATCTTATCACAAAATCACAAAATGCTAATTAGTTTTTATTTTTATTTAATCACCCTTATTTTACTTCTAGTTAATATTTTTTTTGTTATAACGATGTGTGTAGTGAGATAATTCGTATTGTCTATGTGAATACAAACGTAATGGTCCTCCCAAACAAATATAGTTAAGTCTCTATCAAATTTGAGCTCATTCGAGCACGAGCGTAAGATCATAATCGCGACAAATTCCTTTTCAAAGTTTAACATATCTTCGCATGTTATGTAGCTCATTTAATATTAGTAACCATGATATTGTTGTATAATAGTCATACACAAGATAAACTTTCATATACCACTAGATAAACTATCATGCACTATGATAATAAATAGGCGAACTGTTCGAACAAATATCTCTTGCTTGTAAAACGATTTAAGTTGTATAATTACTTAACGGTTTATGTGAAACAATTCATATGACAAGTTTAGTTTAATTTATCTTTAAATTTTGTCATATTTCATAATGTAATTGAGCTTTGGTTGTACATTTGTACTTTAAAACTTGGTATAAATATTTACCAAAAACATTTGGTATAAATACAATTCTCCTCTCGACTTACTATTGGAAAACCGTAATGATAATAAGGTCCTGTTTTCTTCGGCCAAAAGAAGCGAAATTGAATTGAATAAAGCTCCGATGAACTAAATGGAGCCGGAGTAATAATTAATTTTTGAACAACTGAGCTGAGTTGTTGAACGAACCTGAGATGAACGATGAAGTTGAGTTGAAATGTACTAAGCTGAAATCAAGTTAGAAAAAACAAGGTATGAAACTCATTTTTTTTCATAATACTAACGATGAATCGATGACATGCATAAACTTGGGAGTTCCGACTAATAAACTAAAACATCTTCCCGAATTTGAGACCTCCGATTAAATTAAAACATCTTCTCGAAAGAGCCAAAATAATCATTTTGTCGACCTAAAACACACAATGGACCATCCAAACAAACAAACATTTCAGACCTAGTGTTCTAGAGTAAGGTAAGACAAGAGTCCTTATTAAAAGACTATCAATTTATTATACACTCTTATTGCAAAGTTCTGCATAAAATTAAAAATTGGGACAACCCTATAAATATTGTTCGAAATTAGGAATAATTACTGGTAAAAAAACACAAAAAGTAGCCTCTATTTTTAGCTGTGTTCCATATTTAAATTGTATAAAAAAATGTTCAATTCTCGTGAATATTGCCTTTTATCAGAAATATTGTATAATTAATTATTTGCCTGCGGTCCATGTAACATGCAGCAGTATGACAGTATCCCAGTTGCAGTACTAGTTTTTTTTTTTTGCTGCATATTGTGACATTTGTAATAAATGACTTTCAAACATATTAAAGAAATAAGTTGAAATAATAATTACAAGTAATTAAGAGAAGATTAAGTTTCATTAATTCTCTGTCTTTTTGGGTCCATAAACTGAATTTTGCATTGAGAACTTGTCAATTTAATTAGGATTAAATGTCTTTATATTTTTACAAAGTATATTTATTAAAAATTCTTAGTACAACACATTTAATAAAACGAAAATATAAAGTAAGATCGTTTATATTGATGCCTTGACGTTGTCGGGACTCGGGATAGCTAGAGTTATGGGTCAATTCACGAGAAATAAGTTTATTCAATTCTCGGTCTTTTCGGATCCACAAGCTGAATTGTGTATATTAAATAATAAGGAATTAAATTTCTTTATCTTTTAACAAAATGTTTATTAAAAATGGTTGGTACAATACATTTAATAGAACCAAAAATTAAAGTACGGTCATCTACAGTGACACCTTGACCGTGTTAGAATAGCTAGAGTTCAGAGTCAATTTTAGGTTAATCGACAATCGTCATTAGCATTTATTCATTGATGGTGTCGTTTTAATAGACTCGCACAATTTTCAAATTTGTCAAATTCAACAAAATCGTAGCTCAATAGTAATGAGCTACGATTTTGTTTTCGCGGATTAAGTAACGATTACGGAAATTTAGAGTCCAACATACAAAATACTCGTATCTAATCTGAACTCCGTAATAATCAATCTATTCCTGGTGAAATCAAAATCGCTACAAACTCGTTTCAAATCTATAAAATCTATAAAAATATATATAAAAAAAAAAATTCAATCTTACACAATAAAAAAATAAAAAATCTATCAAGAAATTAGAACTAATAATTATCTTAAACCAAAAAAATAGGGTTAGTTTTAACTCCAAAAACTCCTAATAAAACGAAATTAGTAAATCTCTCCACCCTTAGCAATCTCAACCGCTTGTTCGTATTGACTTTCCTCCTAAATCTAGCGGGCCCCACTCCCTCAAACTGCTTTCCCCTTTAAACACTAGCAGTTCACTCCACTACGACAAAGGGCATTTTCGTCATTTTCTTACCTTCTTCCATTAATCTTGTTACAACCTCAACAAATATTCCTTTCTTACCTTTTAGTTTTACCCCTACAAAACCATTGAGGCATTGACTACTAGAAAATCCATTATTAATTACATTATCATTCACAAACGATAATTATTGTCTAAACCGTTTCATACCTTAAAACGATCTTTTTACATGCCAAATAATAATGTTTATTTAGTGCTCGTAATAATTGACTACTTAACCAATAAAAGAGTCTAGAGCCTAACCGTAACACGAATTTGTTAGTCACCAATACTTGTCTAAGACTTTAAGTCGGCTATCTATTGATCTACAACTATATTTCAAAACGGATTTCTTTGTAACAACTTTTAACCTTCGTTTGCCCTATTTCGTAAAGCTGGTATTCCTTTTAAATTATCATCTAAGATGATCATATATTGATTTTCGACTGTACAGCAAAACAAACATTCTTTATAACAACTTTTAACCATTATCGATCTTGTTTTACCCGTTTCACACTATGTTAATCCAAAACCGTCGTATAAAATAAATAAAATAAAAGAAGTAATAAAACAAACATAATTAATTAGTGTAGTTAACCTGTCGGAGGGTAAATTAGTCATTTTCTTACCTGCATTCACATTGTTTTAAACACTCCTCTCTCTTTTAACCACCATAACAAAGCGTCAAAAATATCTCCATCAAATCCAACACTTCTCTTCACCAACAACAAAAAAATAAAAAAATAAAAAAAAAATCAATGGAGAGAGAATACATCCCGCCACCGCAACCACCACCGCCTCCGCTGCCGCACGCGGCGGCGGAGGCCGACGGTGTCGACGAGAGAATCTGGAAAGCATGTGCAGGAAGCTTAGTACAACCACCAGTAGTTAACTCTAGGGTTTATTATTTCCCTCAAGGACACGTGGAGCAATCTACGCCGTCGGTTCCACTCTCCGCACTCTCCTCTGCCGCTACATCTAAGCCGTTCGTTCATTGCCGTGTCGAACACGTCTCCTTCCTCGCTGACGTGGTCACCGACGAAGTTTTCGCGAAGATCCGTCTTCAACCTCTCAATATCCTTCCAGAAGCTTCTAGAAACTTCGGTGAACATGAATTCGAAGGTTCCGAGAATAACAGAGTAGTAGTAGGAGTTGGAGGAGGAGGAGGTGGTGATGAAAACGACGTCGTTTCGTTCGCGAAGGTGTTAACGCCGTCAGATGCGAATAACGGAGGAGGATTTTCCGTTCCGAGGTTTTGTGCAGATTCGATTTTTCCGCCGTTAGATTTTGACGCGGATCCTCCGGTTCAAACTCTTCGGATCACGGATATTCACGGTAATTCTTGGGAGTTTCGACATATTTACCGCGGTACGCCACGTCGACATTTACTTACTACAGGATGGAGTAAATTCGTCAACAGTAAAAAACTCGTCGCCGGAGATACTGTCGTTTTTACACGGAAAAATGCTTCCGGCGAACTGTTCGTCGGAGTACGGCGAGCAGTGCGACTGAAGGCGGTTATGCCGGTGCCTGAGGGAGTTTATGGTAATTTGGAGCCGCCGCCGGGGTATGTGAAGAAGAATAAGGGGAGGGAGAAGGTGATTGAGGTGGTGGTCGAGGCAGCGGAGAGGGCAGCACGTGGGGTAGGGTTTGAGGTGGTTTATTATCCGAAACCGGGTGTTGCGGAGTTTGTTGTGGCAGCTGAGAGAGTCGAGAGGTCGTTAGGAGTGTATTGGACGGAAGGGGTTAGGATTAAGATGGCAACTGAGACGGAGGATTCTTCGAGGTTGCAGTGGTTTCAAGGGACGGTTGTAGCGGTTTCTGTTAAGAATAGTGGAGTTTTCAGTGGGTCTACTTGGCGGATGCTCGAGGTATTAATCGGGTTTTGCTGTTAATGCTATATGATTTGATTTGATTTGAATTTTATGGAATGTTTGTTTGTTGGTTTGTTTTTATCTGCAAAATGTGGTAATAGTAGCTTTTTTATTGTTTGCTAATTTAATTAGCTTCCGTTTTTTTTGTTCAGTGAATTAGTATAATGTGTGTGTATAGCATTAAGCAATGCAGTTACATTTCGATGATTGTTTGATGCAAATGTAGCGTTGGAATGGACATTGATTTCTTGTTTGACGTGGCTTAGTTGTGAAGCGTCTTGTAGTGATGCATTGCTGGATGCCGTGGTATGCTAGTGTCTAGAGACCAGGTACTAGTTAAGTGCTTATCTAGTTGAGAGGAAGTGATGATTATTAGGACTTCTGTAAATAGCCCCTAGTTTTTGTTGCTGTCACAATGAGGAGCGGTTTGGAGCTTTTGTATGAGGTGGGGCAATTTATCTGTGAGGCGTTTTGCACTATGGTTAGGGAGCTAGAGCCAGGGCTAGGGCTAGGGCGAGGGCATGTAGTCATGAGCCTATAGTTGTATAATTTAGATTTTGTATTTAGCTGAGTGCTGAATGTTATGCAACCTGAGCATTCTGGGTTGAGCGATTTGTTGCTCAGTGGAAATGAAGGGTCATATGCTGTATTTGTGTCAAGGTAAAATGGTGGATCCTAGCAAAAATAAGAGGGGGCCAAGATTCGAGATAACAGGGCCCCAAGTTATAGCTTGTGTACGAGTATACGCTATACTCGCACACGATCTTGAAAAGCACTGTCTGGGTCCCTCATTGCCTAAATGAAGGTCCGCCCTTAGGAACATTAGAAAATTCCTGAATGTACCGATTTTCATATAAAGAGACCGACTGTTGGAAATGTCAGTCTGTCAGTTATGCAATTTAAAATTTCCCTAATAAGGAGATTTTTATAAATCAAAAAATGTTTTTTAGTGCACTGAATTAGATGGAATCCTTATTATTAGTACACTGATTTACGCCTTTGCCTAAGTAAGGTGGGGTAATACATTTACTGTCTTAATCTACAACCTAACCAAGTTTTCTCTGTTTTAAGTCTGAGACCTTGCGTACAAAGTTTATACCGTGTGACATAAATATCCTCTCGTTTTCCTTTTTTTTTTTTTGAATCAGCTAATGGTTGTAGAAAGTAAGTTCCAGGGAAAAAAAATACGAATGCTGTCGTCGTGTATTAAGTGCTGGGTAAAATATTGAAAATGTACAAATAGTGGACATGCTCTCTGGTGGGCAGTTTTAATTATATGCAGATGGTGGTGCATGTTGGTGTTTAGTATGTGCGGTCATTCTTTAACCTGGTAGTGACATCCTCAACTGACAGCTAATTGCTTCTGAACTATTCATTAAATTTGGTTGTGACATCCTCACCCCTAAATATCTCAAATACTTTATACGAGTAGTTCTTATACCAACTCTGAATCCCTGTTTTTTTTATACAGCTAATTATGTTCAAAACATTTATACATTGAATTCGGTCAAGTATTTTATAGTACTTCACCTTATGACTGTATTATGTTTAGCACATACTCCCTCCAATCCTCTATTTTATATATGCACACACAAAATGGGAAAAAGAAAGAAAAAGAAACGCATTATGTTCCTATTTGAGCAGAGTATATGCTTGTATGGTCTTAGTTCAATTCGCATATAATACGAGTACGGACAATCATCTCTTTTTCCTTGATATGTTTTGCAGGTGAAATGGGATGAACATGAAATTCTGAAAAACATGAACAGAGTGAGCCCTTGGCAGGTCGAGTTCATTCCACCTACACCACCTATCCACACTACTTTTCCACCCACAAAAAAACTCAAGTACCCAACTAACTCAGGATTATATGATGGTGAGGAGGAGTTCCCCTTGCCTTCTGTTGGATTCAGTTCAATGATGAGCCAGTTGGGCCCATCCTTTTTAAATCACAATTCTTTTCCTGCGGGCATGCAGGGAGCCAGGCAAAGTAACTTCTTTATATCAAATTTACCTAATATTAGTAATACCGATGGTACACATCAGTTGCAGCGTGATATTCATGTTGATAGCGTATCCATGAGGGCAAATGGAGGACCCATTGATTTGAATGCTGGTAAAACGCCATCTGAGGACACACCTTCACCTGATAGCCAAAACAGTGTGCAGTTTTTTTGTACGGCGGGTTCCAAACAAAAGTCTCCTGGCTTGACCAAAGAAGTTGGTATCACTTCATTCCAGCTCTTTGGCAAGACCATTCATATGGAAAAACCTCTCAACAGTATAGATGAAATTAGTTGTACTGAATATGATAATTGTGAAGCAAAAGGTGCAGCAACTACCATGGATCATCCAGTGGCGAACTCATACAATAAGTTACATGATAAGATCGGTACTCAGTGTGAGAGTCCACCTTTGGGAGGATTCGTGAATGGGTAAAATCTCTGTTGTTTTCGGATGGAAGTTTGTACAGGTATTATGTTGATCTTTTGTTCTATTACCAGTCGTACTGAAGAACAACTAGTCTACCCATTTTAGAAAGAAATCACGCCCACTAACCTCTGATAACTTATCACACTGTCTTAACTATCCACTGTATGGTCTGTTGTAACTGAGAATTTGTGCTAAATGAATTACTCTGTAATTTACTAGCTGACTGTTCTGTTTTGTTTCTGAAATTTTTATTTGCACTTGATCAGTTAACCATCAATGGTTTCTTGTGATTTAAGTATCCCAGCTATGAGAGCCAGGCTGGTGAAAAACCTTTCAAATATGTCTGTATGTCCATCCGACCCCATTACCCGTAAGTGGAATCTCTTGAGGCATTGCATTGTTGTTGTGTATCCGCTGACCTTGCTGATCAAAAAAGGCTTTCTCGCACCTGAGTTTTTAGGCCATACTTTGTCTAGAACCTCACTAATATGGGATTTTGTTGAAAGATAAACTTGAGTGACCAGGTTGCTTTCACTATTTTGTATTTTGCTTTACCAAGGCTTCTATGGTATATTAGGCTGTCCTGTAGACCGGTTGTCCATTAATTAAGGAGCTATTGTTTAGGAACAGAAAATTGCTATAGCTCCAGCCATTATGTTTGACATCCTTTAAATATGTAAAATATGTGTCGTGTTTTTCATGTCCATTTAAGAAAGCAATCAAGTAGGTACAGCGGGAGGTGACTAGAGTCCAGAAATCAGAATGTCACTCTTCTTAAAACCTTTGTTTTTGTTGCATTGTTATTGTTTCTGGTACTCAGTATTTGTTGCATTGTTATTGTTTCTGGCACTCAGTATTTGTTTGTTTTTTAGACTTACATGATCCACCTTCCATTGTATCCCCCTTTCTCTTTTGTCTCTGCATAGTTTAAGACGCTGCCGAGTGAGCTGACTGCTGAGTCATTGACGATCATCTTTCCCAGGCCCCCAGCCGTTTTACCATTTCAATATGCACGCCCTATCTTTCTCTCCTTTTGACACGGCCTTGAGGGCAGGACATGAGATAGACCCCGAGTGAGATACATCGTCAATCTTGTTTAGTACTTGATTTGATTGTGTCTATTTCTCGTCACAGAAGTGATTTTTATGCTCAAGACTTGAGAGTGATGTCAAAAGGAGGAAGTTCTAGTATAAAGGTTATGTCAAAAGAAGAAAGTGCTACTGTGCTAGTATGAGGATATGTTCTCGTTTTGCTTGTACAGTTGTACTCGACATTTTGACCTGCCATGATTTGAAGATGTTCTCAATTTAAATTAATTTCCTTACTCCATCTCATTCGACCGAATTCTATGCCCGTTTTCAGTTTGATTGATTAATTCATTACCTTAATTTGCAAAACTGATGCAAATTTGTTTTCCCATGGTTTCAGGTCAGGTAAACCAGTGAACTCAGGCTTGCACCAGGCGTTGCAGTTCATACAGTAGGTGTCATATATGCAGACGTATTTCACTAAGAAACACGTAGTATTTTTAGAGCTTCTTAATGTAGTTTCATATCTCTGGAGTTTACTGTTTTGCAACACTTGTAAAACTAAACTAGAAATTCCTAGATGAACTTGGTTTCAATAATCGTCTAATCTCCTTTCAGTTTAGTAGCGGACATAATTGTATTTTATCATGAGAACGGGAAATTGGTGCTTTCCGTGGATTAAGTTGCGAGCTATTTCGAATTTGACATGTTTTTCCTAGTACATGTAATTGACAACAAAAGTGAAGCAAGCCTATGGATTCCCTCGGCAAAAGTCGATGTTGGTTTGTTTGAAACCATTGTCTGTCTCAGAAGTTGGGTTTAGGAGCTTTTCGACAAAGCAGGTACCATTGCATCTAAGATGTTTAAACGTGGTTTCATCCTGGCCAAAGTCTTTTTGGCCAAGTCTGAACTACAGTGCATAATTGCTGTACAAAATTCTCATTTGTAACGGACATATCTGTCACAAGCTTGTGACGGGTCAAATATTACCCACGTAGGTAGGTAAAGATAAACTATTTGTAATTCCCTAGGCTTGTCTTATCTATCAGGTACTCAGGTAGGGGATACTTAACCCGTTACAAACTTATGATATCCGACACGTTACAAGCTTATGATATCCGTCACAAGGGAGACTTATTGTATTACTAATTTGCTGCTATTAATGTCAGTTGTTTCTGTCATGTAGTATTTATCTTTACACAATTTTTTTATTTAAGACGGACATTATTCATCTTAAGTTTAAAACTAGTTAAATACATACCAAATCATCCTACTTGTTACTTAGGAAATGCCAAAAATTTGTCATTATTACCACCAAGTCCACCATGTGGTAACATTTGACCCGTCTTAAGCTTAAAACGAATAGTACCTGTCTTAAGCAAGACTGGCAAATCCATGAGATCACAAATGATTCATGTTCAACAATTGGTATTCCAAATTGTGGATTCACAATAAACTATGACATGATCTTACAATTGGACTACACTTGTATCAAATGTGTGGGTTTTGTGTAGGATCCACCACAAATGACAAACCCAAAATTGAGCACCAACTTCCTTAGTTCCTACACTCTTCTACCCAATCCCAAACTTCCCCAATCTTCCAATTTCTCCCCTAAATTAAATTAAAATCCTCCATACTTCAAACCCTAATTCTAGAACACTCTTCAACATACAC
>JAOWBH010163372.1:0-11116 GCA_028566215.1 Silene coronaria
CAAATCCACCCCCCCCCCTTTACATACTTGTCATTTTATTTATTTACAACTATTTTAATTTCACATTTGAAAACCAATTACAATCCTCCTTCCTTTGGGTTCGACCCTTACTTTTCGCTTTACTTTTGAGTAATTAGTAGGTAATTAGTGAGGTTATAAATTGTTAATTTGACGATTTTAGATAGCGACTTTATTTCCGGTCACATACAGTTTTTCAAAATATATGACAAGCAATTGAAAAAGCATACGAAGTTCATTCAAATGAAAAAAGAAAGTACAAAAAATAAGAGATTGTTTACAATGAGACAAATTATAACTATTATTTATGTATGATAATCACATCATACAATACATGATACCTTTATTTGCTTCTTCCATACCATTCATTTATTTGGCTTACTATTCATATATCATTTCATGTCTTACATTCCTGCCCTTTTAGGAAGAATTTAACGGGTACAAGGATTTTACACGACATCTTTCAGGCACAACTATTAATTACCGGATATAAAGGAACATACGTAATCTTTAATGGCAATGAATGATATTGTTCCTCATTAGAGTCAACAAGTGATGGATCGCGATATTTGTTTCCTAAAGTATTCACTTGTTCCCATTTATATAACTACCTTAAATAGCTATTATAAATGCATAATTAAAAATAAATTGTTTATAAGATAACATCTACTAATATACCACATATATGTCTTATCATAAGCTGAGGTTATTGTGCTTATGCTAAAATCATTAGTGTAATAGGCTACCTACTACACTTGCAAAATTCTACATATAATTATTTTTTTCCCGCTTTTCACAGTTTTTGTGTGTAGTATATAGTTCAAAATGGCGGCAACCTCTAAGGAAACCCTCTTACGAACAATGGATGCAATTGTCACTGAGCTCGAACAAGAGGTATAAATTGTCGCTTCTAAATATTTTTCTTGTGTGCTTTGGAAGTACGAGAAAGTTTTGTGTAAAATAGTTTTAGACTAAGATGTGCATTTATAATGTTTTATGTTAAGCATTGAGGCGATTAATCACATGCAAAACATCAAAGCTGTTAGTTTTATGACTCAAAATTTAATCAATGTCATCTACTAATTTAGCTTGGAAACCAACATTTTTTTTATTGTTATTCTTTAATTAATTAGGTTTTGTATACAATTTTTCATCATGTGACTGTTTTTAAATATTTAAGTTTTTATGAATAATAATAATAAGAACTGAGGGAACAAAATATTTTTTTTTTCAAAAAAAACATTATCTGAATTATATATATCGTATTAAAATGATATATGAGGTTATTGCAATATACATACACACAGTATTGCATGTCTTTCACTTAAGATGTTATGATTGTGAATTCTCTAAATGTTTAGACTTAATGAGACTGTAACACAAAGTTAGATGAATTAAAGTCACTGAAATTTGGGTAGTGTATGTTTAGTCCTAATAAAATATGTTTGACAGTTGGATTTATTGGCCACATATAAATTTGGGATATGATTATTTTTTGAAAGACCTGACAACTCAAAGTAATAACTTAGATTCATTGATCATTTTATATAAGAGGTAAATTGGGAAATTGAATTGAATTACCTAATTTTATCCGTACATAAAATTATTATTTGGCGGGAATTCTCGTTGATAACAAAGTGTTCGGTAACCAATAACTGATATTTTAACAAATCAAATGCGTGCAAAAAAAATCAAATTTAAATAACCGTTAAGAGTAACTATAAATCGAAAAGACCTATAATATTAAATCGCATATTTGACTCTTAAATTCTTGTCATAATGCATTTATAATGTAGTATAGAGAGTACTTGATACTATATTAACTACTGTATGTAGATATTATGAGTATATGACTCTTACCATTACGCTCATATAATTTGAAATACAACTTAATCGCTAGGATTGTTTTGTTGCAATGCAATTTGTTTTTTAACATGTTGCATTATTAGATTACCCTCGAATTTCTCACAAATTAATAATGATGCTCGGATTTTAATTTACATTCTAGATCGAAAACACATTAAAATATCCATTTCTATTTTCATGTATATTTATCTTTTTGTGATCACTACAGGGTTTAATAGACGAGTATTTTCGTTTGGCATACCAACTTAAAGGAATGAATGGACCTTACTTCTTTGCAAATTTGGTGCTTACATTCATAGCTGAAACACATAAGGCGTTGACGGAGCTGACTAAACTTTTGTATGTTCATTTTATCAACTTGATTTGCGTTTAATTGAATTTTTGATAACTGTTGTTTAATATAACCTCATTTTTAAACTCGTACCTTTCAATATTTTTTAAAAGCAACTACCACTAGGTCTAATATATGGTCTCGATAAGAAAATACTATTGATTACTACTCCGAGTAAAAAAATGACATGAAATGACGACTTTGCCCCTCATTTAACCCCACTCTGTTTTGTTTTTCTCTCTTTTGGCGACAATCTCCCCATTTCGCTCATATGACTATCAAACTAGGGTAAAACTAAAGAATTCTTAATTTAATCCCAATACTAAATAAAAAAAATTACTTTTAACCTAACTACTTTCTGCATCTACACCACAATTATCTAAATTCAAAAGTGTATTTTCCTTGATAATTGATAAGTTTAGTAGAGTGTTTTGTCCTAGTATATGTTGAGTTAATATTGGAACTAAAAGTTTGCTTCGTTATTCGTTTATAACTAACACATTACTGGAAGTGTGCTAGTTGCTTAAAGTTGTAAATTTGGTTTAGAATATGGAGACCTTTTATTGGGTAGTATATTTGTACCAGTAACTGATATCTTCCCTTGTAGATAAGTTATTGAAGTTTAATAAATTGAGAAATGAGGTTTCAAATAAAAAGGATAGAGGAAAGATAAATTAATGGATGAAAGAGAAGACATAGATCAATACCTTTATTCATGAACGAGAATGTAGGCTCGTATAAGATGGGAGAAGAGTAAATAAGGAGATAACTTTGACTTTGAGATGCAAATGAAAAATAAACAGTTAAGATTGTCATCCATTGGCTCGAATTAGTAATTGATAGTGTTTTTTTATTTGTGAATCATGTATAGTGGTAGTAGTTTTAAATAAGTTATAGAAATATAGTACGCCATCCATTACAATCATTTGTTTGCCCTTGATTAAAATACCTTAAACAAAGAATAAAAAAACAAACAAACAAATGATCGAGACAAAGTGAGTAGTTATTAAAAATGAGCTACATATAGGTAGTACTAAGCCGTAATCAAAGACACCTTTAATTTTAGTATATGTGCTTTCACATACTGTAACACCTCCATTTACTCAGGTAACCTCTAATGAGGCAAACCCGATCAAATGAAAATGCTAGCATCTCGATTTCCAAAGGTAGTAGATATCGAAACGTTCAACATAGATCTATAAGAGTACAAGTTATACAATAGTCTCAAGAGTACAAGGTTCAAACTAAGTACAATATATATACAACTCGTCTATACAACTATACCAATATGATAATCTAAGCTCGACCTCTATCCGTGGATCTCATCGCGGTCTAATCCCGTACAAAGTCCTAAGCAGTGTCCAATCAATGATATACCTATAATACCACTGCTCACTATTAACCGGGAATATTAATGTATCACCGCAGGTAGTTATAAAAGAGTTTGAGACACACAAAACATTTAGTCAATCACATGGTCGAGTAGGAACATCCAATACACAGGTAAACCTCAATCACCAAAGCTTCTCAATCGATAACCATGTCAAACAATCTCGAACAAGGCAAATGGACATGAGGAACTCAAATCACACGACGGACGTACTTGTCCTCTACGGAGCGTGCTACAAATCACACGACTTTCAAAATCATGCGTGCTACAAATCACACGGCAAATAAAATGGTACTCTACTCACACGACAAATATGCTCGATCACACTCTCCCAATCCATAGGTGTGAACATCCCCCTTGTAGAGAGTCCAAAATAGGAGGTTCTGGGTGGTACTCCGTTATCGACGACGCCCCCAAGAGAAACTTGGTTACCCGTACCGATTTCTAAACATAAGTCCATTTCCAAACTTAACAATATCAATCTCAATGTCCAATAACCATCACAATCATCAAGAAACATTGTCACAAATCCAATAATAAACCACATTTATCACACAATCATATAATCCCAAGAATTGAGTAGAGAAAATCCTTACCTTTTTGTCATCCACGCATAATCAAGCAAATCAATCGATCAATTATATATAAACAAGTCATCACCTACATGCATAATCGCATATACCATCATCAATTTCAAAATTATAATCATGATTCTAATTAAATTTTTAAGAAATTATGTTAATCTTCTTAGAAAATCGATAAACTTACCACCAAAGATTAGGATCGAACACAAGAAGGAAAACCCAACCTGTTGAAGCCAAATCCCTTTGCTAAATTTATGGTTTAGGAGGATGATTATTGAAAAAGTTTTGGTAGATGAGTCTTTAGAGGTTGATCAAGGGTTTCTATATAGCCAAGAAGGTTCTGAAGAGAGATGAAATAGTTCATCGATCCAAAGTATAAATATATACAAATCGATTTCCGGCTCGTACTTATGTCGACTTAGTCGAGTTTACTCACTCGATCGAGTGGAACTGACTCGGCCGAGTAACTGAGTCACATGGTTACTCGGCCAAGTGACCCTAACTCGGTCGAGTCACTCTCCCAACTCTCACCCGTTAACTCCGACACACACGATTAACCATTGATAAGTGAGATAAGACATGTTTCCTAAGACCTTTACTTTACTCGGGACTAGTGATTTCTAAAAAGACGGGCATTAGACATACTCCCTACGATATTTTTTTTTTTTTGTATATCACGTGTAAAAAGCCAGGTTTTGAAATAAATAAAATAAAGAAGAATACGTAGAAATAAAAACTTTTAAAATCAAAATAGAACTTTTATAGAAATTTGTCATAGTGGCGAAATCCCTAAAACGTAAATACGAATGTCAATAATTATTAAACAAAAACTAAATATTATCGGAATAAATACCCATTACATTAAACAAAATCCCGAATAAAAAGTTCATAAATTAATGACCAAAACCTAATATTTATTTACTTGTCATCTCGCTTCCCAATTCAGCTACAAAACTAAAGTGGCACAACAATTCTGTCGGGAGCAAATAAGCGCTCTCTCAGTCATATTTAAGGAGTAAAAGGTAATAAGAAATCGTCGCCAGTAAATACACAATCATACGATTCACTTGTGAAATAAATGTAAGAACAACATACAAATAGACAAGTGTAATCTTCTTTCTATAAAAAAGGAAACATTTTGAGAGATTTGATTGGTTTCTGATTTTAAAGATTGAAAAAGAATCTTCTTGCACCCCACATTAATTTGATCAGATTTAATTACTACTTCTATATTATGAGAGAATGAGTTGATTATAATTACTCTCTTATGAGATATGAGTTAATTAATACAACTACAACTTTAGTTTATATTCAGTCTATCTAAATGTCCTAAGAATATAAACGTTTTTTTCATAAAAAAAAAATATACATAATTACATACAGTATCAAAGCAATTAAAATGACTCCTATTCTAAAATATAAAATGAAGCCATAAATTAAAATTAGCCATACAAAAAGAAGTTTAAAAAAAATTAACTTTTTCTTTTGGAGTAATATATAGATATTTATACAAAAAATTCTCAAATATATTACAACAATAGTAACTACCAAATCTAATATGAACAATATTGATAAAATTTAAAAATGAATACGTATTGATAGTAATTTAATTAGATTTATATATTTGGATAAATTTGGAACAACTTTAGAAAAAAAAAGTCAACTTTGTAAATAAATACTTAAAAAAATACGAGTACAAATGAAAAATGATCATAAAATCAACATTAATCATCAACGACTACACATAAAAAATGATAAAATTAATTGTGGAAGAATTGAGTACATATGTTATGATGCAATCAGACAGAAATTAATTTATTAGCACACCTTATTAATTGGATATAATTGTTAAATTTTATCACATAAACGAAGAAAGAGGAATTGAAGTATCAAAAGTTTGAATCAAAGAGGGGGAGAAAGAGGGGACACGACTGACTGAGGAGTGAGGGAACGACTAGGGTTAAAAGTTTTTGGTGTGAATGGTACTCTTATTTTAATTTTAGTGTGTATAGATAGAGAAGGGATCGGGGTATATGCGTGTCTGGTCCAATAGTCCAATTGGATCTGGTAGTCTTTGCTCCATTAAGAATGAGTATGAGTCAAGTCGTTGTGGTCGGTTCATTTTTACTCGGTATAGGTAAACGTACTTATTAAGTTTTATATATTTAAATTATTTTTGTGACACGTGAAAATCACGGGTTCTTTCCGCTTTTGCTTGGTCATTTTATTATCCATCGATATTCAGAATGTAGTAAACTTCTTTCCTCTTTTGCTTGGTCATTTTATTATCCATTGATATTCAGAATGTAGTAAACTATATTGGTTCACTTTTGATTTATAGTTCTGTTTAAAAGTAGGTTACATATGATAGAATTATAATGCTAACATTTGACCATAATTTGTTTTTTCTAACTATCTATGTAGTGCACTAGTAGAAAAACCCTCTATAATGACTGTTCTAATAGCCCTTTAATGGCGGTTCCTAGCGACGTGATTGCTGGGGTCATATTTGTTATGTGTCGGTTGTAAAACTGCCACCATAGAGTAGCTATGGTGTCGGTTGTAAGTTGAAAACCGCCACTATAGAGTAAGCTATGGTGTCGGTTATAGGTCTGAAACCGTCATTTTATGGTATGCTCCAGAACCGCCATTGTTGGCTTAACTAAAGCGTCAGTTTTCACGTAATAACTGACATTCTACAAGTAAATTATTATGACGGCTCCAATTTAAGAACCGTCACTATACATTTATATATTTTTTTTCGAGTAAACTATGGTGTCGGTTCCAATTTATGAACCGTCACTATACATATATATAAAAACTAGGTAGCTAAATTTTGACAGCTAGTAGCCGGTAATTCCCGGTAGAACGAGTTTTACAAAATTAAAGTCACAAGCACACGCTAACTAATACACCCTTCATATTCAGTGTAAACTAAAACTCAATAATTGCAAGCATAACAAGTTTTGCAACATGTTTTACAACAAGAATAATCACATAAAAACAAAGTTAATACACCTTGCATGTTCCCTCTACAATAACTCTATATTTAGCCTTGCAAGGTGGTCCTTGCTGAAAATCACATACACACACTAACTAATACACCCTTCTTGTTCTCTTTAAACTAAAAGGTTATCATCTTTCACATATATCCAACATACACGGCGTAGCAAAAACTCCATCAGGGATTCCCTTTATTATAACCTGCAAGTTTGCAAGAAAATAATCTTTTTTACGATTTTGAGACCAAAATAATTGGATTGACAAAGAAAGATGGGAGAATGAAATTTGTAAGAGCAAAACAATGAGATAACCATGAAAATGATTCTTGTTATCAATCAATCCGAGTAGTAGCTAGACTAGTATTAAACAACCTCATAAATAGTTCTATTTTAGTATCTGACATTTATATGTAGCAAAAAGAAAACAAAATTTTGAATTAATTATGAAAATAAAAACAGATGAAGGAGAGAGCATTAACATCTTCTTATTTCAACTTAAGTCATGAAGTCTTCCAATATTTGAACTTCCTCATAAATAAATCTGTCGAACCAAATATTACAGTTATAATAATGAATAAAATTATCAACCTTGAGAACTACATCGGTATCGACTAATAAGATAGAAGATGTATCGCAATATAAATTCTCAGACAATCATGATCCACCACATCAACGGAAGTTCAAAAAAAGAGTTCGATTAGCTAACTAGTGGCTCTTGTTACAGAAAAAATAAAATATTGGACTAAGATTGCTGCCTATCTCAGATAGAGTGGTAGCAATCGTATATAGTTAAAGGGTAACGAAGCATGAAAAACTGGCTTATACCTCTATAACGAAAGTCTGATCAGTCTCAAACAAAGCATGAAACAAGAGGCAATGGGCGTGGCCAAATACCTATTAGCAAGTGCAAGTACTTAAAATTACATCGTCAAATGATCCATCTGGTTTCAAAAGGAAGAAGTGATTGAATTGTTGAAGCAAGTGAAATAAATAAAAAAAACAGTATATCTGTCTGTGTTTACTTGTAATTGTTTTTTGTTGTCTTAAAGAAGGTCCATACGTGGATATTTATACAAGTATCCACATATACCTGTTGTGGACACATCACGAAACATAGGTCACAACTACAAACAACACAACCAGTTCAACAAAGAGAAACCTGGACTTGAGTTAAATAAATGCACAACAAATTAAAATGAGGTGTTCAGCAAAACAACACAAATTAAATAGAGTAACTTAAGGTAACTAAAGAAATTTAGATAAAATGTTACTAACCCTGCCAACTCTTGATAAAAAAAAAATCATAAACAATCCTCTCAACCACCTTAAGAGGCATTTGCATTCTGAACAGCAACAAAAATCACTAGTAAAGAACGTCGAAAAAAAGTAGAGGATCGGGGAGATGGAGGAGTTGATCAACATCCACTAGTATCGAACAATAACATTAGTCAACGACATTTGAGAACACAACAATAGAATCAGTCAACAAGATAAGCACTTGGTAATGTAAATTTCTTTTTTAGAACCACGAAATTTAAGATTCAAAAATCAACAAAGTAAAGAAACTAGTTCTAAACCAGTCATACAAACTTTTAAGTAGGATTTAAGAAATTAGTTTTAAGACAACAAATGGTTTTTACGATGAAAAATTAACAAGTTTCTTATCTGTAGTTCAATTCACATAGTTCCAAACTATGAAGTATTGAGCTAAGAATCGTCAAAATATAACTACCATCAACCTAACTATCCAACCCTGAATTCCAAGTCTGAAGTGATGAATAAGGTTTGTCGATTGACATTTACCTTTACTATATGACCTTTGAATGTGCTTTTTCTAATGTTGCTCACTAGGAATTTAACAAGGACACCAAGATTAGCAAGTATAAGTCATAAGCTGTCAAAGTACCTTTTTGCCATTTGACGTCTCAATTTCAGCATCTTCTCCAATTATTTTTACTACTTGCCCATCAACCCAAGCTATATCTCGGTCCTCAGCCCACATATGAGAGCCTACTATAATGTTAACCGGAGTTCCCTGTGTCATTTATAATTGAGTTTACAAAGTTATGTGTTCTCTTTAAAGTAACCAAAGATGCATGCAGCAACAACAACAAAAAAAAGTAAATCATAGAATAAGGCTTCAAAAAGAGTGGATATTGTGACTAACAACTGAGAATCAAGAACAAGTTAGCAAGCTTGCACTCCAAAAGAAGTAATTTAAAATGTAACGAGTATATATATGTAGTCTTGAAAGTGGAGCACGATATTCACTAACAATATGTCTGGCATTGTGTCATTAGTCAACAAGTGACATAGGATATAGCTAACTGTCCAATAGCAGATAATTCTATAAACTAAACTTGTTGATTTCTCCGACAACTAATTTGCTAGCATAAATTCATGCTACAAGAAGTAATAACACACCTTCAACCTAGTTTTTCGAAAACTACTCTTTGACAGGTTAATGGAAAACTGTTGATAATACCTCTGAAATGGAGAAGACGAAGAGGTCACATGTTATCATTTCACGCACCATCTGCCCCTCATTCAAATCCCCAATAACTGTCTCCCAAATATACATAATTGAATAACATTAACAGATATGAAACAACATTCAATTAAAAGAGAAAAGAGCATTAAATCAATTTTAGCCCAATTATTTACAAAAGCAAAACTCTAGATCGGAAACTGTACCTAGAGGCCCTGAATAGATGAGGGTTATTATTTGAGAGAGAAACTAGCGGCAGATTATGATGAGATGAGAGTTGTGCGTGTGAGATCAGGTGAGTGAAGAATTGTACAGGCGAGGAGAAATGAGTGCATCGAAGGAGAGCTTTGAGTGCCGCCATGGGATAGTGTTGGCAGTGAAGAAGGAGAACGCTAAGGCTATCCAGGGAGTCGGGTAGTGAGCATCGTGGCTATGAGAGGTGAAGAACGATGGTGAGCGGAGGATGATGCACGGTGTGATGTGAATGATGATAATTGATGGAGGAGAAATGTTTCAAAGGCGGATTATGTATTAATCTTCTCTCTTATTCTTTTTAACTACTAATATAATGTCAATATTAACGTCCGTTATAACTGAAATCGTCACTTAAAGACTATGGTGGCGGTTCTAAATAAAGAAGCGTTGTCATTTATAATGACCTTTGATGTAATATCGGTTGTTTTTGAAACCGCCATAATTAACGTATAATGTCGGTTTTAATTAAGAACCGCCACAAATTGTTTACTTAAACGCGTCGGTTCTTAAATAAAACCGCCATAATAGACCCCCAAAAGCACAAACAATATCTTCCCACCAATATTTTTTGTATTTCGTGTCGTTTATATTAAAACCGCCACGATAGCCGCGACACGATAGAGGTTTTTTCTACTAGTGTACACTCCATTAACTGAACTTGACAGACACTACAACAAATTGACAATTGCACCACGAATTATGCCATGAAAATTTATAATTCGTGGCATAATTTCGCTTAGCGTTGCAAAAAATTCCATTCACTATCTTACAAAAAAATTTATGCCACGAGACAACTGCTCTCGCGGCAAAAATTCATTTGCGCCAAGATTTAGGTTACAACCATGGTTAATAATCATTCTTTGTCACTAATTATGCCATGCTCATAGCGAAAAGTGTTTAGCCACAAATTGTTCCGTGGCAAATATTATTTAGCCACAAATTAACAAACACCCCTGACAAAGATTTATTCAAACTTAGATGAAGATATGTTCACATTAAGGTAAACGTAAAAATTGTTTGTTAAAAAAGACAAAAGTTGAATGAAACATGATCAAATATACTAATATGAAAGTAAATTTAAAGATTCGATTTTGAAAATGTATATTTTGATTAATATTAAGAAAATTTTGTTATTCTTTGATTTAGTTTAATAAAAAGTTTGAAACTTTTGTAAAATTATAT
>JAOWBH010163383.1:0-11116 GCA_028566215.1 Silene coronaria
CGTACATGCTTTCTTTTCAACTTATGAATATTCTTCCGAACTCCTGATATTATTATTATTATTATTATTATTATTATTATTATTATTATTATTGTTATTGTTATAACAGAGAATGGAAGACGGAGGAGGATCAACAAGTTTGATTAATAAGATCCATAATAATTCAACTTGTGATGCCATTTATTTAGCAGCATCACTTACTTCCCTCAACACTTCTCAATTTCACCTGGTATTTTACTTGATTCTTTATATCTATCTCTATGTATGCACGCACCCCTTTTCCAATACAGTAATTATGTTTTTCTTTTTAACAGGTCCAAGGCATACTCCATGTGTTGCAGGGGAATTCTAGTCCTTTTTTTTTGTGGGATGATTTTCGCTCTCGATTTTATCCTAAAGTTGGGATCTTTGTTACAGACTTTTCTCACACTGGTCTTCATCAGCTTCTTAATCACTTTTTATATGCTGCTTCCTGTTTAAGGCAAGTACAGATTCTTATTACTAGGATCGACACAAATGGGAATTCGTATCCCACTTTGAAAGCATTTTCCACTTCTGCTTCTGCTTGGTTGGCGGTTAGTTCATCCCTCTCATTTTATCGCCTATTTAAGCGTTTAATGTGGTGGCTGACTTAGTGTTGTTTTCGAGCTAGAGCCTGCGGGAAATTGCTTTGAAAGAGGAAGTCAAGATCAATGAGTCTAATTCGAGGAGTGGTGCTACGCTTTTGGGACTAGTAAACTCTTTGTCAAGGTTAGCTACTCATTCCCTAATTAACATTGTCTACGCTGCTTTTCTTTTCTTTTCTTTTCTTATTTGTTCACCTCCCACACAGCCCACTCCCACTTCTGCCCATTTCTTGTTCAATAGATTATGTGCATGCTTTGCGAGGATGAGTGCATATCTAGCACTAGAGCTAACGTACACCTTGAACTCTTGAAGCTGTGCCGCTAATGTGGAAGATACGGCCTTTATGTTGAGCAGTTGGATTCCGATATGTTATTTATTTTACATTGAGACTGCTTAGAACTCTGTCTATGTAAAAAGGTCACTAAAAGGTTTTGTTTGAGCTAGGGGGAATATCTTGGATGGACTGTCATAGTTTAGAAAATAGTGACACCCAATTTAAAGTTTCAAACAATAGCGAGACATACTAAATATATGAATTATAATCTTTTCCGATTTACATTGGACTATTGGAGTAGTATTGGTGTTAAATTCTTCTCCTTTGGGTCAAAAAGAAAAAATGGATCCCTTCATATCCTTCCCTCTCCATCCTCCAATCTTCTTCTTTGCTAACCAAACGGGGAATTTTTTTATCTCTCCCTTCTGTTTCCCTCCAAATACCCCTACCCAAACAAATCAAAAGAGGTCATGTATGTTAGTATCTGCATTTAAGTATGTCATAAGTATGTCATTTTAGTTCTATGGAGTCATCAAAGCTTCTCTCTAAAGGTCAGCGTTTAAGTTTTCTTAAAGCACCTTTCAAGCTTACTGTTGTACTTTATGTATGGCTGTATGTCTTCACTATACTGGTTAGTGTCGCCTCAAAGCCTGAAAAAAGTTCAACATGATTTCTTGTGGGTGACAGCTTTGCATAGGGTTTTCATTGGGTTAAGTGGCTTGATGTATGTCTTCCAAAGTCTGATGGTGGTCTTGATATTTTCCTTGGATTCTGGGATTAAAATTCATGGTTTATTATTTCTAAATTAAAAGTGAAATATGTGTCCGGCCTCTCTATTTTGAAGTAGAGGTTTTTCACTTGCTCCTTTTTTACTCTACTCTTTTTATCACTTTCCATACCCCTGTCAGTGTCCCACACTCGACACTCAGAAATGGGTATGACAATTGGACACTCATTTTGAGCCAATGAATATATAAACTTCCCAATAGTCGAGCTTGATGGTTGTATGCGCACATGGATACTTTCAACAGAATCTGAAGATTTTCTTGTAAATTTTGTGTACCTGAAAAACTTGTACTTTGACCATCTGCGTACCTAGTTGAGAATCTCTGATGATGCTTGATTATCTTAGTCTTTGTTCAGGAGCTGAGTCTTTGCTACAAGTTGTTAATGAAGCTGTTCCCAGGACGTTCCTCGAGTCTCTGCATTCTGTTCCTGCTGCTGAAGTGACTGTTCATATCCTTGATCTTCTCTACAACAAGCTAATTGAAGCCTGTTTAGTGCAGGGTGGCGAGGTGGTTAAATAATAAATCGCCCTCATATAAGTTCTATTTTGTAGCAATTGCTTTTGATATATTATGCTTTTCTCAGGAGGAAGCATACAAGCTGCTCCTTTATCTATTCATTGGAAGTTTACTGCCTTATATTGAGTGTCTTGACTCCTGGATTCATGAAGGAATTATTGATGACCCTTATAATGAGGTAATCTTAATTTCGTGAAAAAATTTAAGCATATAATTACTTATCCAATGTCATAAAGCTTTACCTTTCTACTGAGTGCTGCACATTGCTAGCAGCTTTGCATATCTGAGGCTTTAGATGATGTGTTAAGCTTATTACTAGGATCTTACTTGTGGGTGGGAACATGTTATATGTGGGCTTTAAAGAGTGATGCTCTAATGTATGTCGAATGTTGATTTTTTAGATACTCTGTTAAATATTTTGAATAGACCTGTCGGGCTGTTGAGAATGAACATCGGGAGCTCTAAATTTTAAGTTAGGTGTCTCTGTTTGCCTAGATGGCGTGAAATACACTTCGAGATGAGATCAAGAGACAGAGAGAATGATGGAAATTTGAATTTGAAAGGTTTGGAGGAAAACTCAGATAACTCAGATGACTTTGAGTACATGCCTGACCTGGGGGCACGGGCTGGGGAGGTGGAGGTTTATTTTTGTTGTTAATAGGCTTTTCAAAATTCATTTTAGGATGCAAAATTTTTGTCCTAGAAACATGAACAATTATTTGTGGATGTTTTCTACCTCAGGTTGAAAGGTTTCATATCTTCCAGAGCATCTCAGCTATGTTATCTTATGATTGAGTTAGCTAAGTCATCGTGTTTGCTAGTTCTTTGTCGATGGGGTGGGGCATTCATGGTAGTCATTATTTTGTTGTCCATAGTGCTGAAGTTTTTGTTGTCATGTACTACTAGTTAGATTATATGTAATATTTTTGCATTTGTTTCTATGCAGTTGTTCTTTTATGAAAATAAAGCAGTGAAGATAAATGATACTGAATTTTGGGAGAAGAGCTATCTTTTGAGATCATTTACAAATCCAAAGCTTGATGGGCCTTCAAGTATAGCTTTCCAGCAGCAAGCATGCCCCTTCTTTCTCAAGGACATAGCCAAAGAGATTGTGTCTGCTGGAAAATCTTTACAACTTATACGGCATGTACCATTGACTATGAATAGTGGTTGTGATGCCACTAGCCCATTGTTTTTTAAGGATAAAGCTGGAGAAGTTGATTCTGCTGGAAAGCCGATGCATCTGATAAAGCATATGCCCATGGCTTTGAATATGAAAACTGCCGCAGTTAAGGCACACGATAACTATGATGGTTCCAGGAGTCGTGAGTCCATTGTTTTTGACGAAGTTCATAGTGGGTACAGTATAGCAGGGCTGACATTGGTTGAGGTGTTTTTCGTTTCTCTGGCTGGTATTATAGGACATGGTGATCATGTGTATAATTATTTTTTGAAAGGTGGTCTTTCATGCGTAGTTCCTTGTTTGATGCGGTCTCAAGAGGAGCTAAAGCTTGAACTAAAAGATGGAGCGACTACTTGTTCGTCATTGACAAGTCCCAGGAAGACTTGGGTTGAATTTTTGGATAGTATATTACAAGAAAGACAATCTTTTCGTGTAGATGAGTCTTTGTTCTGTGGAAAAGGTGAAAATATGAAGTCCAAGGAGGAGAGTGATCTCAAATTTGTGAAATCTTGCTTTGCTGAAAACCCTGCTATGACGGTTTGTCATAAGCTTTTGAACAGCCGTAGAGATGTCTTGAGAACCTTAAATCTATCAAAGGATTCCCACCTTCCTCCATTAAATGATGAGGAGTTATGGAAGGGTATCTTCAATAGAGAGAGCAGCCGGCCCTCATCAACCAAGCAAACAAATTGTGCTTTCGGTTTCCAGTTTAGTGAATCTGAATATATCCGTTCACTGGATAACACAAAATTTTTAGAAACCATATTCCCATTCCCAACCATTCTTCCCTCATATCAAGTATGTTTTCCAACTGACTACTTCTAAGATACCTACATTGCCCTTGAGAATCACCTCTTCACAACTGAATGTATTGTCAGGAGGACCTCCAGTTGTCAGAATTCTTACCTCTCCAGAAAAGTAGCACTTTGTCTTCTAGAATACTTCGTTGGATTCAAGTTGCTGAGCCAAAGGGCACTCCACTTCCTATGATTTTACTGCAAGAGTGTCTTATTGTCTACATTAAGCAGGAGGTTGTTACTCTAAAAATACTATTCTAAGTTATGACAATCTTTAGGAGTGAACTGCTTCTTCGTTAACGTTCTTATGCTTACATTAGGTGGATATTATTGGAAGCCATATGCTATCGAAGTTACTTAATGACTGGAGACTCATTGATGAGCTTGGAGTGCTGCGGGCTGTATACTTGTTAGGTTCAGGTATTAGTTGCCATTCCGGTAGTTTGGCTATGTGTTTAACCTTAATGCTCACTCCATTATTTTGTGATCTTCCCATTTCGTTTGTACACGTTTCTTAAGAAACCTATTACACAACTTAATAAGGCACACATGAATATCAATTAAAATATATCCAAATTAACCAACCAACCTCACATCCTATCCACCTCCACTGTACTACCCCTACAACAGTCCCAACATTGGTCACCATTTGTCCTACTGCTACACAGCTTGGCCGTACCACCCTCATTGAAGGCTCATTGGCTGTTCTCTCACTGCTAGAGATAGGTAGACCCATTAGTGATACGGCGACCACTCCTATTCCACTACTTTCCACAATATGACCACGAAAGCCAATGCCAGGAAGGAAAAAATTCCAGCTTGAATAAACGTATTGATTTTGGAGAAAAGAAAAGCCAATGGTGTCTTGGGTGGAAATGATTGTTCGGCGAGGTAGAGGGTGGTGCAGCGAGTGGTGGGCGAGGTGCAGGGGATGAGGGCAGAAGAAAGAAAATAAGTGCATACAAGAAAGAGAAAAAAGGGAGGTGGTTATGTTAGCCAACTGCTAAAGGCGATGAAGCCGATGCTGGGGTGAGTTGGTGGTGTGGTTTTTGCCGGTGGTGGATGAGATGAGAAAGGAGGTGGGTGTGGTGGGTGTTACTTTCAAGAGGGGGTGATGGGTGAAGGGAGAGTTAACATTTGGGTTAGGGTTAGTTAAGATAATAGGCTCCATTATAAAATATTGAGGGAGTTTAAGAGGGATAAAGTTTGTCAACCATGAAGAACACTATGAAATTTTCCTTTTAAGGAAAGTGGGAAGATCATGATGAAATGGATGGAATAGTTGTTTTGCCTTTCTATTTATTGTTGATTGTTAAATGTTATTTCAGGGGACCTTCTTCAACACTTTTTGATAGTGATCTTCAGTAAGCTGGATAAAGGAGAATCATGGGATGATGATTTTGAGTTGAATATGATACTGCAGGTGAGATTTCATGATTACAACTTTGTTCCTAGTGCAATCTGGGAAACCGTAATTGTGTGAGGGTAAATCATTAAAAACCAAACTATTCTCCAAAATGACCATTTTGTAAAACTTTTGTATGGGTCTTTTCTATAAATGACCTTTGGTTCCATATTTTTTCCAACATAGCCATTTTTCAAAATTATTTACTAAATTTACCATTTAAAATAATATCTAATCTTCATAAACCCATCTTTGATCACTCTTATTCTTGCTTCTTCGTCACTCTCTTCTAATCCATACAATTTCAACTTACTTCATCTACTAGAGATTGAAAATTTATAATACAGAGTATTGTTTTTCTCCTGCATGATCATGGTTTCTCATGAAGTATATCAGTAAATTAAAGACCTTTTATTTCACCCATATCCAATCCTAACAAGCCTAGTATAGTTGTAACTGTTTGTATGTAATGGGGTGTAGAAAAATGATACGTATTTAACTACACCATTATAAGGGTTATGCATTTGACATAACTAGCTTGTTGTTACGAGGTGGGAGTAGAATGACCTCGTTTATTCAAAAATTGTGATGGTTAGTTAGACTTGTTGAAGTTTTACTATTTTAGCGGGCATAAAACAAAGTTATGATAAACATAGCCAGAAATAATCGAGCATTGAAATGACCCATCCTAACCCAACCCAACATTTTATCTGCCATAGCTCGAGTACCATAACCTAAACAGCATTACCTAATTTGCATCGTCAATGGTGTTGTTTACGACAAAGTCTTCTGGATATGAAGTGTTACCCATATAGCCCAATTCAAGGCTAGGAGAAGAACAATAGCCATAAATATGAGTATGTGATGGATATTTGAAGCTTATGTAATAAAACAATAAATCTGAAAATGACAATGAGTAAGACATTAAGGACTGTATATGACCATCAAAAATAATGGTCATCAAAATATTAAAAAAAAGGCAAATGTCGAAGTAGGGTTTACAGTGAGATATTCAAGCTTAAAGAGATGGCCTCATGATTTTACCATGCTTCTGTTAATGTTAACATCATTTTTAGTTGGTCGGACAATACCATAATGAAGCGTTGGTCAAAGTCAAATATACATTTTATTTTTGTCAGTCAAGCTATGGATATTTAATTTCTGATTTGGTTAATATTGAGAATATTCCTATAAAAGGGCTATTTTGGAAAATAATTTGATGTAAATGGCCATTTTGATAAAAGCCGCTATATTACTATTTGTATTTGCATATTGTAATGTGCTGTCTGTGCCTGTATCTAGATTCTCATCATTGTCTTTAGTTGTCAAATGTGAACTTTTTCTTAATTAGCAATTTTAGCTGATTTAGCTGGATCAATTAAAATGAGCTTCTTGCCATTTTTCAGTGCTTAATACATAGTTGTGATAAATTTTAATGAACACTTTTTTACTGCTCTAGCCTCTATGTCGAGGGGTGTGTGAGTATCTGTTCTTCCTTTGAGATAGTAAAGCCCTTGGTGTGTATATCCTAGGCAAAGACCTTGAAAAAGTGTGGAACGTGAATAATTAGGCTTTTGTGAAACAATTTGTTCTTTTATTTATCTTCATTTTGATACTTGACATTTTATATCGATTGTCCTTGATTTCTGAGCTTCCTCTTTGTGTGCTGCAGGAGTCAATTACTAACTCTGCAGATTCCATGCTGTTGAGTGTTCCAGATGCATTGGTTGTTTCCATAATAAAACCTCATGGGCTTGATGGTAACGATCAGCACAATCAATCCAATACTGTGTCTACTCCTCGTAAAGTCCATGAGCATGGTTTGGGAATCAATGGTCTTGATATCCTCAATTTCACTTACAAGGTTTGCTTCATAATTATGGTTCACAGAAAAAAGTACTGAAATATGTGACGAATGTCTAATATGTATGGTTCTTGGTAGTAATATTCCTGTAGGCTTTTGCTTACAATGTTATTATAAAAACATTTTTTTTTTAAATGCTGTGTTAACACAAGTTACACTACAATACAAGTCACGCCGCATATGCATGTGATTACATTTAGGTAGTAAGATGGGTAGGAGTCATTGACAATATGGTTGAGGATGTTGGAGACCTTGAAGGCGTTGGTGGTGGGAAGCGTAATTTGAATAGGGCAATGAGGATAGGTGGGGCATGCGGTAAAGTGTATTCTCTTTGAGATAGCATAGCCTGAAATCTTCATTGCATTTGGATATATCTCTTCCATTTCTGTTCAATTTATGTGAGCTTATGAGATGGAGAATAGGGCATATTTAGTAAATAGTGTTTAATCAAAGAACTTGGTATGGATTCGACTGAACTAGGTTAAAAAAGAATAGTGAATACACAGTATCAGACATTTGTTACAATTGGCAACTTTTGTAGTTTGAGCACTGTTCCAGTCAAATCCATCCTCAAATTCTGTTAAATTTTAACAGCATTTTGGTTGTCATTGAACAGAAATCCTAAGGGTAGGGAGTTTTGAGTTTTGAGTTTTGACTCACTTTGGCAGATAGGGGCTTTGGTTATAAACGGTTTTGATATTACGTTTTTATGGACATGTGCTTTCAAGAGCTTCCAAAATTGTCAGCAAACCTTTTAATGTTCTAATGCTATTTAAACTCCAAAGTACCCTGTTACTATATCTAAAATTTTCTCTCTAATTTTAGGTTTATTTTATGTGAGTACTGTTTATATCTGTGCATTTCCAGGTTTCCTGGCCCCTTGAACTTATTGCTAACACTGAGGCAATCAGAAAATATAACCAGGTAAAATCATAATTATATATTATTGTAAGTGATGCATTTATTACCTGGGGAAAAACACACGCTCGGAGTACATATTTAGATATATAAATCATCATTGAAGGTGCTCATTTCTGAAACATTTTCATTTAGGTGATGCATTTCCTGATGAAAGTTAAACGTGCAAAGTTTGTACTTGACAAATCTCGCCGGTGGATTTGGAAGGTTCACCTTTCTTTTAATGTTGCTGTTTTTCATGCATATCAACTTTGAATGAAGAATTTTTCCATCTGAATCCTGCAAATTTTTTGTAGTTGGTGATTTTGCTTCAACCACTTTTGTAATGCCTTTACTGTTCTTGCAATATTGCTTCATTCTGATTGTAAATTAACATTTCTTTGTTATAACAGACAAAAGGTGCCGTAACAGTCAGCTATAAGCACCATTGGATAGTGGAGCAGAAACTTCTGCACTTTGTGGATGCTTTTCACCAATATGTGATGGATAGAGTAAGATCTTTCTCGATGTCAAACCTTTGATAAAATGAACTTAGGTACAAGGAGTAGCGCAGATAGACAATCACACATTGTTTTCTCTCACAGTTCTTCCTACTCTTTCAAAATTAACACCTGCTGCCGGTAAGTGTGAAAATATTCAGGGTAAATTTATAACTTAAACCTAAATCCTCATTTCTTTCCTTCTCAATAGCAAATCTCACGAATTGAATATTTTTCCCTTACTTATTACTCATCGCCGACAGGGGAAGAAAGTGGTTGTGGTGATGGTGGAGGGGTACTGGGGTGTATGTGGTGGATGAGAGAGGTTAAGGGCAAAACCGCAATAGTTAGTTCATGCCTTTTTCAAGATTTGTTTTTAAGTTCGAAAAAAACAATAGGATGTTAGGTATAAGTTTTAGAAAAAAAAAAAATTATCTTAAGTATAAATTTAGGTACAAGTCTGTTTTATCTTCCCTATTTCCTTTTTAGGTGTAGTTAGTCTTTCTTCCCGGTTTCCTAATTTGCACATATAATTGCACATGGATGGACCAATATACCCTCACCACACTCTCCTAAAAATACAGCCTCACCCCTTTACAATCTCATCTACTACCTAGAACACCTCATCCACACCACCGACAACCTCGCCACCCATCACCCTTAGCCTTATTCCACCCACCCACCATCGATGCGGTCTCCACCACTGTCGCCAAGCTTCCCTTCACACCCGACACCCTTTAAACCGCTCCATCCCATACTCTTTCCCCTACGGCCGACACCTATTCCCTTCCCCCGAAAATGTCAACAACCACCATCTGAAACTCACACCACCACCCTAAACATCCATCGCAACCCTCGAAAATCCAACCCCACCCTAAAAAACTCCAGATTTAGGTCTTTAAGGTTTGGAGGAAAGTGGACTTCGTATGTATATCGGTGGCATAGAAGGGTATTCGGGGATCTTGGGTAGCGTTGTAGTGCTTTGGGGTTGATTTAGTGGTGGTTTAGGCCGTGTTCCGTTGGTTTGGGTTTTGTATGGTGGTTTTGAAAAGGGGATTTGGTGCATTTTGGCTGGATCTTGGTGTTTAACCTGGTTTGGTGGTGGTAAAGGCGGAGTAACAGTGAGTTGGTGGTGGTCATGACTGAGTTGGTGATAGTTAGGACTTGGTTAGGAAATAGTGGGTGTTTTGGGTGAGGACATATATAGAGCAGATGTATGGGTGATATGAGGGTAACATGGTAATGTGCCCACTTTCGTAATTTTGATACCCAAACAAAGAGGAAGAGAAAACAGACTTGGAGGGAGTATTATATTAGGTATAAGTTGATTATTTTACACTAAAATTTATTTGCAAATCTAAGTACAACGTCCTAAGACTTCTAGTTTATACCTAAAAACGTAACATGTCATTGATTGATAAACTATTAAATAAAGACATGCGTGGTTCAATGAATTTTGATAATTGTCATAATGATCACATCATCATATTTGCACTTGGCATTGTAGGTTTATCATAGTGCATGGAGCGAGATGTGCCAGGGTATGGCTTCAGCCCGCTCTTTGGATGAAGTAATTGAAGTACATGAGGCATACTTGCTATCAATCCAAAGGCAATGCTTTGTTGTTCCCGACAAGCTGGTAGATCTTTCCTTTCCCTTAATTTATTTTGTTTTTGGCAAATTGCCCCTTTCCCGTCTAGAACTAGGACGGAGAAAATGTCGTCATTTTGTAATAAAAAGTGACCATTTAATGACACAATGTTGTAACTAAAGTTACAGCTAAAATTGTTCACATTTTACTAAAAAATGTTCTGGTAACTTTTTAATTTTTATCAAACAATGGCCACATTTTATCGTAAATGGGTCACATTTTCCCCGTCTTAATTTCAGACGAAAAGGGCTCGTCTTAGGGAGACTTACTGTTTAATTTTAGGGCTATCTGAATCATGATTTGCGCTAGCGCTAGCAAGTTAGCTCAACAACTTATTGGACTCGCCCACTTAGCACTTGTTTGGCACCTTGCCAAAGTTCCCCTTCCAGAATTTTCCAAGTTGCGCATGATCATGTGCACTTCAATGAGATGGTTGGGTCGTATCGATTCGAGTCAGTGTTCAGTCAGAGTCAGTAAGGTTGGGTTCAGTCAGGTCGGGTCAAGCCCGATCGAGTCTTATCGGATTGTCAGCACACGCTTTCGGGTTCAGTCGGGTTCGGGTCTGGTCGATACCGGGTCGAATCATTCGGGTAAATTCTGGGCCGGGTTCGGGT
>JAOWBH010163394.1:0-11112 GCA_028566215.1 Silene coronaria
GAGTCGCGGCACTCGGCCGAGTCAAACGACTACTCGGCCGAGTTGAGGCCACTCGGCCGAGTCACATCTTACTCGGCCGAGTTATACTAACTCGGTCGAATCCATAGTCTCTACAGTGTCCCGAGTAACCTTACTAAGGTCCTCATTCCAAGTCTAGGCCCGACAACGGTGCCCTAGAATCTCAGGTATTACAAAAAGGGTATCTACACACATTAAACAAAATACAATACAAACAAAGCAAAGAAATATGCACACTCAAACACATCAAGCAAGTTAGTCATTTAAAAATCCCATCAAGATCGCATTAACTTGTCAAATGTGTTAGACCAATCTTCAAGAAAGTGAGTCTTGATCATTATTCCGTATCAGTACTTGTGATGAATTCATAGAGGAATCGTTTTGAATTATTGTGTAGCTTGTGCGCGGAGATATTGCTAAAAGGCAGGGAATTCCTACTCAACTCATATCATTATTATCATATATTAATTGTTGTTATTGCGACGGATGCTAGCTATTGTATTGGTGGTTTGGATGTCAGTGTGAGACGATCTGACTATGTGTACTGAGTGTATTTTGTTGTCGTGGTTGTTTTGTGTGCTATTGATGTGGTCATAATTTACGCAAATTTAACTCAACCAACCTTATTTTGCATGCTATTTTGGTCTTTTATAGTCGATTTCCTAGTCAATTGCTTCCTATTTGATTTTTTATAAGACTTTGACCGGTTTTTTAGAAAGAAGCTAAAGATGAAGGATTCCCGTCTTTTGCCTTTTTAAGTTGTACTTTAATTAGTTAATCATTATTTTGTTCTTGTTTAAAGTGTGTTGTAGGTTCAACAATTACATTTGAAGAAATGAACGAGGTTCGAGAGCTTTTGGCTCTATATTGTAAAATATATATATAATGTAGTAGTGAAGGGGTTGATTTAGATATTCGAATAATTAAGGGTTTTGATGTATTTGACTGGTGTTGCTAGCTGGATACAAGTTTGTTGAATGATTGTATTGGAATTTGATTTGTTGGTATTGAACCTGATTTTGCAGGTGGTTATTAAATTTGGATTGTTTAATTTATAGAGAGTTGCTGCCAAATTTTTTATAGCTTTTACGATATAAAATGCAATTTATTATATAGGGCAGGAAAAAAAAAACAAATTGGCATGATTAACAACGGTTTCTAAGTGACAACCGATGTCAATTTATGTAAAATTAGCATCGATTTCTTATGTACAACCGATACTAGTATATGTAAGTTGGCATCGGTTACAACCGATGTCAACTCAATAATGACCGATGCCAATATGTGTAAATTGGCATCGGTTTGTAACCGATGCCAATCTGAAAAAAGTCATTTATATTGCCTCAATTGGCATCGATTAGAAACCGATGCCAATCGCCATAATTGTACTAGATAACACACATATGATTTATTCTAAACCCTAATATAACCATACAAATCATGACATACATGACAAGATTAGCAATTGGGTTAATTAGCATATGATCTAAGAAAATTATTTTATAATTTAAACCTAAATCAAAACAAACATGATTAAAACAATAACAATCAAAACATGCAAATTATTAATGCGAATTAAACAAAATTAATTTCATTAATTATGCCTAAACTTCGAAAATCATGCCATTTTAACAAACATATTAATTTTAATCCAATAATTTCATAATTGCGATAGAAACATTCTAATCAACAAGTACAAAAAATAACTAATTTAAACATGTCAATTAACGAATCAAACATGCTAAACTAATTAAAAATCCAAACTTTAACAAATTAATTAAATCTATTTCATAGATCTAACTCTCATGCTCGTGAATAACGAATCAAATAATAAATCTAATTAGACATGTGAAATCATATTTAATTAAACATGTTCGTCACTAAATAAACGATCTAATTAATCATGCTAACATACAAAACATGCAATAACATAAAATTATTCTAATCCTAACAGCATACAAATCAATCAGCAACAACGTCATCCATCGACCTATCATCATCATCATACATGTCCCATCCTCCATCATAATAAATGCAACATAAATATTATTGTAAAAGAAACAGGCATAATACGATAAATAAATACGATAAAAGGGAGAAAGGAAGAGTATTTTGCACCTTCAACTTACAGGTACTTCAGACGATGCTCAAGAACGTCGGATGCAAGTTTTCACTAAGGGTACATCATTGAAGTTTTTCCAAATCAATCCAATTAAAAATATTAAAACTTTTAATCAATTTAAAATCCAAAAAACAATTGTTGAAATCAATCTGTGATTCTCGCGTAAAAGGTGTATCCGCGCAATGAATTTCAAACTAACGCTACGAGTTCGTTTCTTAACGAAGTTTCAATCCGAAAGATGTTTTCGAATTTTGGAAGAACAAAGATTTGAATTATAACAAAAAAGCACACCAAAAAAAATTGTAAAATAATAAAAAAAACGAGCACAAACATGTGCTGTCCAGAACAAGTCCAAAACAGGGACGAAGATAGTAAAGAGTGCAATCGATACACCAATTGCTATTTAAGCACAATTATGGCTCTTTTTATATGTTAAGAACTCTCCCTACATTCTCTAGGTTAAATTTCGTATGATTTGAAGATCGTTTGTTGGTGTTTCTCCTAGGTTCAAACTTGTGTGTTCATATTGAGAGAGAGGGGTATATAGATATGAGGAAGGCTCTAGGGTTCTAATGCTCGGTTAGTATCTATATATTGGGGGGGGGGGGGGGGGATATATTCATTGGAGAGGTATTTATTGAATGTAGACGAGAAAAGGCACGTGAATGGGGTAGTTTCGGTTTTGGAAAGAAATAAGAAAGATTTTGTGTTGGTTTTGTTAACTAAATTTCGAGGGGAATTAAAGAGGCTTTAGAAAGGGTATTGCTTGGGGATTAAGCAAGGTGCTAGGAGATGACTTGAAGAACTCGAGCCATGGATCACAAAAATCAGGCCAAAACGGGCTCGGGGAGCCCCTGTTTTGAACGTCGAAAACAGGGGTTGCGTCTGAAAGTTCAATTTTTCATGGGTTATGGGTGTGGATTAGGTCTAGTACTTGGCTATGATTATGGGCTAGGTGAGGGACAAGGTTTAGGTTAGGTAGGAGTCAAAAAGGAAGATGGGTGTCGGGAATGGCCTACAAAACAGGGGATACGAGGCTGTTTTTATGGGCTGTTTCAAGCTCGGTTTTGGGTGGGAAATTGGGTCATGGTGAGTGCTAGCTAGGGATGAGCAAAAAATAATCCGATACGAATTTTTCCCCGAATCCAATCCGAAACACGAAAAAAAAAATCCTAATATATGGATGTCATTAAAATTAGATATCAGATCTGGTTTTTCCGAATAAACTAGATCTGTGATACCCACGCGTAAATACGATAAATAAAGCATGAATAATGTAGCGGAATTACATGAGTTTTAAAAACTTTTTAATAAAATAACGCAAGGTACCATAGCCAAGGTTCAATGATAGCATAACCAGAGTCTAAAACTGAAATAAAAAGTCCAGCTACCAAGGGGGAAAAGATATTCCTAGGAATACAAGTCACAAAATATGAGTCTAAGCTAATTGTAAGGTAAAAGTCGAATACGATCGACACTCACTAAGTCACACAAGTCTTCACCCCAAGTAGCACCAACTTGTACCTGTCATTCATGAAACATGAATGTCACAGTCAGTGGCGAGTAACTCAAGTTTCTCCCAGCCACATTACATCAAAATGAATGTAGTTAAGAACATAAATAAGCATAAGGTATGAATAACGAGAGATGAACGATATGAATGAAAGACAAGAGTATAATCGGATCACATAGAATAGCATAATCAAGAACAGTAAGACAAACAACCACTGATCACCACTTAGTAACCAACCCTCGTGATCACACGATAATGACATATGTAAAACCAAATGAATTCAAGACCTCCAATACTTTTAGACTCTATTCCTACCGGTAGGACAACGATAGTATATATCCGATCCTAGTCTAAACCTGGCCAGACTCTTGGGATGCCACATTTCTCGATTCGACATGTGATAAACGTTTCGTATCCAAGACTCGATTGACAGAACGCAAGTCGAGTACCCCAAATTCGGCAGAACAAAACAAAAGAGGCAGAATAAGACTTAGTTAACCCATCTCGGCAGAACAACACGAGAAGGGCGTACATAAGTCAAGCAATCAAGTAGCATAACGACATTCTCATGCAAACGGATGTAGTACGACTTATTCGTAAGTAACATGCGATATGACGTATAAAGGGGAGTAAAAACAAACCTTGAATCATTCTTTAGAAATCATGAAAGAGTAAATAAGAAGGGGAAACAAGAGCTTCCCAGCCGGTGGTGGAACAGGTTGCCGGCCCACCGGCTAGGCATCCCAGCCAACATCAATTTCCACATAAAACAACAGGACCCTTCTGGCCGACAGTGTGACCGGCTGCCGGCCCAGCGGTTGGGAGTCCTGGCAACTCTTAATTTGTCAACTTTTCAACAGAAACCTCCCAGCCGGCGGTGTGACCGGCAGCCGGCGCACCGGCTAGGCGTCCATGCATACAAATCTCAACATTAAACTACAGGGGCTTCCTAGCCGGCGGTGTGACCTGCTGCCGGCCCACTGACTAGGAGTCAAAACACACGGTTTTTCTCAACATAACGACTATGGATTGTTTCTAAACATAAAAATTCCGGATTTATCGCTCCAAAAACATTTCAACAAGTAACAACCCTGCATACATCATGTGAACGACAGTTTTTCCATCACTCAAACAAACATGTTAATCCATTTATGAAATTTCTCCATTAAATATATGAAAGTTTACCAACATAACTTGAACACATAGTTGCTCAAGGAAATACACAACCATTCTCGTTCTAACATGTATATGAACTAAATAACATGTAAAGCACGTAAATTTAACTTGAATGTCGAGTAACCTATCACCGTTACCTTACAGCTCTTCAATACTCCAAGGAATCGTCAATCTCATACGAGTCGGCCTCCGAGTCGTCCAAGTCTCTCCCTAAAGGCATAATTCAAAGAAAAGATTAGTCTTGGTTAAACCCTAGAAAGACGGATTCTAATAATTATTAACAAAATGGCACCTTTCTTACTTAGAAAGATGAAGAATGAGAAAAGAGGAAGAATGGCACAAGATTCACTTGATTTCGTGAAGAAATGAAGGGGTTATAGAGTTGTGGATATTGGGTTTCAATGGAGGTTTAAGGGAGAGCAAGAAAATCATATTTTTGGAGGAAGAAGATAAAGAGGTTGAAATGAGGGTTTGAGTTGTAAAGAGAAATGAGTAGGAGAAAATAAGCCCAACACAAGTTTAAGCCCAAAACTGAGTTGGAAGGACTATAAAACCGATTTAACTAGTTAAACTAATTAAATGGTTACATAATCACCACTATAATTATTCTATATCTAAAATGATATTTTTATGAAAGTAACTTTTAAAATATAATTAATTTAAATTAAAATGATTAATTTTAAAACTCGAAAGGTGCGGGTGTTACAATCTCCCTTCCTTTTAAAAAGTTTCGTCCTCGAAACTTGAAGCAAAGGAGATTACCTTACGAGAACAAACTAGGGTACTTGATACGCATAGAAGCTTCTGTCTCCTATGTCTCTTCTTCTATATTGCCACACTTCCACAAATCTTTCACTAGGTGCATGACTTTACTTCTTAACTTCTTATCCTTCCTATCCAAGATGCGAATCGGTCACTCTTCTAAAGAAATGCTTGGTTCAAGCTCGGGAATTTCCCCTTACAACTAGGGTCGCTAATGTACTTCCTAATAAGTTGAGACATATGCAAAACATCATGAACTTTACCCAAACTCGGGGGCAAGACCAATTTGTAAGCCACGACACCAATTCTCTTCACCACATCATAATGTCCAATGTACTTAGGGCTCAACTTCCCTTTCACACCAAACCTCTTCACACCTTTCATAGCGGACACCTTCAAAAATACCTTAACACCAACTTCAAACTCCAAGGGACTACGACGAACATCGACATAAGACTTTTGGTGATCTTGAGCGGCTTTCACTCTCTCACGGTTGAGCTTCACATGGTCAATCGTCTTGGCTAGCTTGTCGGGTCCTAGATCACGAACATCACTTGCTTGATCCCAACAAGTCGGACTAGGACACTTTCTTCCATACAAAGCTTCATAGGGAGCCATCTTGATATAAGCATGATAACTATTGTTGTAGGAGAATTCCACCAAAGGTAAGTTGTTTTCCCAACTAGAGTTGAAATCTAAGGCACAAGCTCGCAACAAATCTTCAAGTGTTTGAATAGTCCTCTCGGTTGGTCCATCAGTAGTGGCTTGATAAGCGGTACTCATCAATAATCTACTTCCCATGGCATCTTCCAAAGCTTTCCAAAAACTCGAACAAAATCTTGGGTCACGATCTGACACGATCTCTTTGGGAACACCATGGTAACGAACGATCTCTTCAACATAGACACTAGCAAGTCGATCCAAGTTCCATGTCTCTTTAATAGGAATGAACCTAGCACACTTGGTCAATCAATCTACAATCACCCTAACATCATCCTTTCCCCCCAAAAGTTCTAGGTAACGCTATGACGAAATCGATCGAGATGGATTCCCACTTCCACAAAGGAACATCCAAGGGTTGTAGCAAACCTCTGGGCCTTTTATGCTCGATCTTCACCTGTTGGCATGTGAGACACCTTCCCACATAATTTTCAATGTCACTCTTCAATCTAGGCCACCAAAATTGAATCTTCAAATCTTGGTACATCTTGTCACCATCGGGATGAATCAAATAAGGCGATAAGTGAGCTTCATTAAGGATTTTATTCCTCAACTCAACAACGTCGGGGACATACATGCGGCCACGAAAATGAAGAATTCCACTAGCGTCGATCTCAAAATCCTTAGCTTTCCCTTCAAGTAGCATGACTTGAATCCTCTTGAACTTAGCATCTTCCACTAGGTTATCACGGATCTCGCGGTGAAGGACGGGTTCGACAACTAAAGTACCAAGGTAATCAAAACCATTCTTCACAAGTTGTATCTTCAATCTACGAAAATCGGCACAAATATTGTCGAGAAGTACATGGATGACACTCAAAGATTGAGTCGTCTTCCTACTAAGGGCGTCGGCAACCACAGTTGCTTTACCTTCATGGTATAGTAGCTCCACATCGTAGTCGTTCACCAACTCCATCCATCGGCGTTGTCTTATATTCAACTCCTCTTGTGTAAAGATACATCTCAAACTCTAGTGATCGGTGTGGATACGGCAATGAACTCCAATGAGGTAGTGTCTCCACATCTTCAAGGCATGAACGACGGTGGCTAACTCAAGGTCATGAGTAGGGTAGTTCACCTCATAAACTCTCAATTGTCGCGAAGCATAGGCAACAACTCTTTGATTTTGCATGAGTACACAACCTAATCCCAACTTAAAAGCATCACAAAACACGTCAAAATCCACACCATCCTCGGGCAAAGTCAACACGGGAGCGGTAGTCAATCTTCTCTTCAACGCCTTCGTTTGTTTCGATCGTGAATAAAAAAAATGGGCACCTAATTTAATTCCTATATTAGAATAAGAATATTAATATAATTAAATTATTAATTTCAATCTTCTCGGAACGCTTCCTCACAAGCTTCGGTCCACACAAACTTGGTCTCTTTCTTCAAAAGTTGAGTCATCGGTCTAGCAAGCTTAGAAAAATCTTTCATAAAGCAACGGTAGTAACCCGCCAAACCCATGAAACTTCGAATTTCACCAACATCGGTAGGACTATTCCAATCTATTACGACTTTAATCTTCAAATGGTCTACCTAGACACCTTCCCTAGATATCACGTGGCTAAGGAAAGATAACTCGGATAACCAAAATTCACACTTAGAAAACTAGCAAACCACTTTAGACGACGGGGAACTCCCAAAATGGTACGGAGATGGTTGACATGCTCTTCCTCGGTCTTAGAATAGTTGAGAATATCGCCGATGAAAACCACAACCCACTTATCCAAAAATTCACAAAAGGTTTGTTTCATTTGATCCATAAAGATAGCAGGAGCATTGGTCAAACCAAAGGGCATCACCTTAAACTCGAAATGTCCATATCTCGTGCTAAAGGCGGTCTTGGAAATGTCAGTCTCACGAACGGGGATTTGATGATAACCGGACAACAAATCAATCTTGGAAAACGTAGAAGCACATTCGAGTTGATCGAATAAATCTTCAATTCTTGGTAGAGGATACTTGTTCTTGATGGAAACACGGTTGAGCTCGCGGTAATCGATGCAAAGTCTCATGGAGCCATCTTTCTTCTTCAGCACCACAAGGCGAGGCACTAGGATGCAAGAAACCCTTCTCTATCATATCATCAAGTTGCTTTTTTAACTTTTTCAATTCGGTTGGCGCCATACGGTAGGGAGATTTAGCAATGGGACCGGTTCCGGTACAAGGTCGATAGAAAATTCAACATCACGCTTGGGCGGTATTCCAGGCAACTCATCGGGGAAGACATCGACAAACTCACGAATTATGTGGACATCTTCAAGCTTAGGCAATGAAGGATGTGTAGAGGTCACCATACACAGGTAAGCTTGGTAACCTTTCCTCACCATACATAACATCTTCAAAGCGGAAATCAATTTCACACCCATTTGGGAACAAGTTCCCTTATAGGTTACACAAGTACCTAAAGGATTCCTAAGACAAATCTTTTGATCTCTACATTAAAATATAGCAAGATACAAGGACAACCAATCCATACCCAAAATTACATCAAATTCCTCAAGGGTAAAACGAAGCAAGGTAGCGAGGAAGATAGTTCCCGCAATAGAAATAGGAACATTGAAGTAAGAGAGGGAAAAATAAAAAATCTCTCAGGAAGGTAAGGATATGGAAGTATCTTCACTTGAAAGAGGCTCAAGGGCTAGCTTTTCCGAAAACTTGGAAGATATAAACGTTAAAGATGCACCGATATCAAATAGAATAAGGCAAGGTTGATCAAGAATGGAAAACATACCCATGATGATATCGGGATGAGCGGCGGCTACGACACGACTCATAACAAAGATAGTTCCTCTTAGCTTAGCATTTGGAGTAGGAGCACTTGCTTTCATCTCAGGGCAATCATGGTAACGATGTTCAGGCTTCTTGCAATGAAAACAAGTCAAAGGCTTGCCAAAACATCCAAATCCGGGGTGTAGATCTAGCCTACAATTGAAGCACTTGCTGGTCTTCTCCACATTGTCACTTGATTGGGGAGCTTGTCCACTTAACACTTGACCTCTTGGCACAAAGTTCTTCTTGTTGACATAGTTTGATGAATATGAGGGAACGAAAGGTCTCTTGCCATGAATGTTAGGGCGGTAAGAGTTAGGAATGGCACGAGGCTTTGTTTCTTCTTTAATCGCCTTCAAAGAGCTTTCAGCCCAAATGGCATCATCATAGACATCCACAAAGGTAGTTTAGTGTCTCCTCACCATGCTTTTGATCTTGGGATTTAACTTGTTCTTGTATAAGAAGACATGATCTTCTTCATCTTTCACGAAATTAGAGGCATAGTGAGCAAGGTCGTTGAACTTGTCGGTGTACTATTGGATGGATATGTTTCCTTACTTGAAGTCCACGAATTCTTTCAACCTTTGTTGCTTGAGCTCCTTAGGAGAGAATCGAGTCTCCACAAGAGTGTTGAAGCGATACCAATCAAAGGTAGAGTCTTGAGTAGTGGTAGGACCGGTCATAATCCACCACCTATCGGTTTCCTATACAGGAAAGTAAGAGGCTAGCTTCACCTTCTCATTCTCTTGAACATCATAGAGGGAAAAGTTCTTCTCCATGTCACGAAACCATCCCGATAGCTCATTTGGGTCTACTTCTCTTCCATAGGTCCTAGCCTTATTTCTTGCAAGTTGTCTTGCAATCCAAGCAAAGCTTCCTTGACGGTTCTCTTTTTGTCAGAGGACATTGCTGGCTTGAGCATTTTGTTGATTTTGTTGATTTAGGAGCACTTGAGTAAGGGCTTGCATGATCGAATTCTCAACGTTGATTGGTCGCACCATCTTCTCAAGGCACAAAATCAAACAAGTTAGCACCTACCAAATAACATATACAAAAAGGCTACCAACTTAGATACTTAATTTTACCCATCTCTCATTCAGTATTTGAGGTCAAGTTCAATTTAGGGGTTCAGGTACACGTGTGTGCGTCGGGAGCGTCATAGCTCTGTTACCAACTGTGATACCCTCACGTAAATGCGATAAATAAAGCATGAAACATGTAGTAGAATTACATGAGTTTTAAAAACTTTTTAATAAATTAACGCAAGGTACCACAACCAAGGTTCAACGATAGCATAACAAGAGTCTAAGACTGAAATAAGAAGTCTAGCTATCAAAGGGAAAAGATATCCCACGAATACATGTCACAAAATATGAGTCTAAGCTAATCGTAAGGTAAAAGTCGACTACGATCAAAACTCGCTAGCTCACACAAGTCTTCACCCCAAATAACACCAACTTGTACCTGTCATTCATGTAAACATGAATGCCACAGTCAATGGGAAGTAACTCAAGGTTCTCCCAGCCACATTTCATCAAAGTAAACGTAATAAGAAGATAAAACACAGCATGTGAATGATACCAAGTCAAAAATATGAATAAGAGGTACAAGCATATGAATAAACATATACAAAGGCATAAACGGAGACAATAAGGCAACTCGTATCCAAACAATACATAGTAATCATCAACGGTCTCTATCATGACCATAACTTATGCAAAACTTAATGAATGAAGACCGTTACTACTCAAAGACTCAATTCCTCCCGGTAGGACGACGATATCAAGTATCCGATCCTAGTCTAAACTTGTCCAGACTCTTGGGAAGTAACATCTCCTGATTCGACATGCGATAAACGTTTCGTATCCAAAACTCGTTCGACAGAACGGAAGTCGAGTACCCCGAATTCGGCAGAATGGCACGAAAGACGCGTAAAAAGAATGAGTTAATGTAGATACCTCATGTCTGCACCTCCCGCCAATCACCCAATGATGATTGGACCGCATGTTGTGTACACGGAACGAGT
>JAOWBH010163405.1:0-11112 GCA_028566215.1 Silene coronaria
AGTCTACCCACATATTAACTGCCTCGAGATTACTGGAATCAAAAGGGAATCGAACCGTGAGCTCATCAAGTCTAGGCCTGTCATAGGCTTGTACGACACTGCTTATCCAACATTCGAAACAGGCCATTAACCTATCAATTACATCCTCCATGCTAACAAGAGAACTTGATCGACAGTCTTTGTGATATATCGTATTTATCATATTGGAATACTTAAGGTGGTCAGGAGCAAAAATTAACTTAGAACCAATAATGCCGGCCCACAACTTCTTCCATCTACGAGAAAGGAGTTTATACTGTGACGCTTCTTCCAGTGAGAATCGAGATAAAATATGAGTCACTATAAGTTCATCTGGTAGCCGGCTAAAACAATCATTGTCCTTTACTCGTTTCGCTTGACAGAGGCACTCCATCTGAATGTGGAAAGAGAATATGTACATAATAATTTCGAAGGAGACAACAACAGACACAAGTATGGATTCCAGTACATAAAATCAGCCAATTAAAAGGGTAAGAATCTAGATGTACATGCCTTACTTCTACTATCTTGGGATTAGTACTTTGGTAGTGGGCATAAAATAGAGTTAAAACGAAATCATAGAACGATTTTGGATAGAATTGCTAACAAGGTTTATGATATCATAGACTAGGGCCTTTATATCTCTTGTTCTCTGCAAGAAAATCCCATTGCCCACCAATCCTACTCTAGGCTATCATCAGTAATCAATCGATCACAAGCCCAAATTTAATTTTCTTTCGGTTTTTGAGCCCTTTGTTTTAGGGTGTTTTAGTTTTATTGCATCTTAAGTTGGGCAATTTGTTGATGGTTAAACGCACGTCTCTTTAATGGATACTTCCAAAACTTTCAAAGTGTTCTCCCTTTACAAAATCAGCACAATCATTACGAATTATACTCCTTTCGTTCACCTGTTTCTTTACATATTCCTTTTTAGGGTGATTCATTAGATTCAGTTTCCTTATTAGGTAAATTCTATATAACTCAATTACTATACTACCCTTGCTCAGTTACCTTTCACTTTAACACGCCCCACTGACCAACGTTGGCAGCTAGCTATCAAGCCTCACCTCATTAGATTCCTCCCCCACAAACATCTACTGCATCCCCAATGCAGGCGAAAACGTTGCCTCACATTAGATTCCTCCCCCCACAAACATCTTCGATGGTTGGGAAGGGAATTTCGGGGGTGGGAATTGGTTTTCAGTTGGTAGTTGCAGTTTCACGAAGGTTGGGGGCGTTTTCAACTAGGCAGAGGTGGGTGTTCATGGATGGGGGACCCTCATGCATAAATGTACCATTTGCTTACAACTCCAAATGTATGAATCACGTGAACGAGAGCAAGTATAAAATAAAAAGTGGGCTAGATTATAAGGGGAGTGTGCTCATATTGTAATTTTAGGAGGACAAGGTATAAATTTGTAAGACTATGACTTGTGTGCTTGGTGATAGTGTCAAGTAAAGATAAGTTATTTTAGTACAACGAACATGCTTGATACCGGGTTTTAGTTGGAATTTTATGTACTATGCCGGTTTGCACTTTTGTAACTTCGTAAACTCGTAATTTCGTTGTATTTTTTTATGGGAACTCGGTTTTAATCTTTTCTACACCAAGGCGAGGAAGGGGAAACAAAGGTAAGGCAAGGAAACAAGTGCAAAGTTAAGAGCTAATATGAAGAATAGAAATCTTTGTTTCACAAGCGTCAGCTTCAAAAGGGCATTCGACTGATGTAAGGCCAAGTGGAGATGAAAGCCCATGTTCTTAGCTATGCAAAAGTAGGTCAAATGCCTCATTTGGCCAAGAAAAAAGGAAGATATGGCCTTCGGAAGATGCTGCTGAAGCGCTGCGCAAATTGCGCATGCAAAATATTGCGCCGCCAATGTTTTTCATTTTTTTCTGGAAATCTTAGCTCTATTTCCGTGTTTTGGGTTTTCTTGAGGGACTTAAGGCCCTGTTCTTTTCGGATGAATAGAGCTGAACTGAACTTATTGTAGCGAAAGCAGCTGAACTTATTGGAGAACTGAACTGAAGTGGGCTGAATGGGGCTGAAGTGTGCTTATTGGGGCTGAACTGAAACTGAGAGAGCCGAAATAAACTGAATTAAACTTTAAATTAACTAAATTGAAACTTTTATGTTATATTATGAAATAAATAAAAATTTTTTATCATAATGGTTTTCAATTTAACAATAATTTGGGTAATAAAAAAATTATACAAGACAATATAGAATTAAGGTCTCACATTGTGTGACGGACGATTATTATTTAAAAATTATTCATTTTATTCTAATAAATGAGTTATCTTTTTACATAATGATCTTTTTACATAATGAAACCGTCTCACACAACAATTATTGTTTATACAAATATTATATATTTATATGACCAAACCAAAACATTAGACATAAAAAATAAACTCTCGGATATCATAAAAAAAATATATAATGAATAATGACAATAAAAATGGATAATGACTAATGACAATAAAAGATATATAAACCAAAACATTACCATTGCTATCAAATTTGTACTTTTACGTCTATTCATCTATATTTTGTATAGCACAATAAAAATGGATAATGACTATATATATTATGACTTATATTATGTTGTTCTATGGTGTGTACGTGCTTGTCTTTGCACAATAGCTCATACTAGGATTGAATGGTAATGGTAATGGTAATGGTGTGTACGTGCTTGTCTTTGCACAATTATCGTGTCCGCTTTCACACTTCATAATTTCATACGAATGCATACACTTGGTATTCCAGTCATAGAACATGATCATGCAGCCACTGAAGGAAGAACAGTTATAAATATGGGCGATAATTATCGTAAGAAGAAAATGATTTGAAGTGCGCCACCAAATAGCTAAAAAATATGGCGAGCTTGTGGTAATGTGTATATCAGCACAGATGATGATGATGATGATGATGATGATGATGATAGCACAAATGGAAGAAGATAATTCGCAAAACCAGATTATTTTAAATTAGTTTGGTTTGTATTAACTATAAGATTAGTGCGATATTATTTGGTTTGACCGAAACTTGATCTATTACGTTCTTTTTCATATATAATAACAATAACAATAACAATAACAATAACAATAACAATAACAATAAGGTTAACAATAAGGTTAATAATAAGGTTGAGCAGAGCTGAACTTATAGAGCTGAATTTAAGAGAGCTGAACTGATGAACAGCTGAACTGAAGTGGGTTGAATGAGAGCTGAAATTAAGCCAAAAAGAACAGGGCCTTAACCTAGATTCTCATGCCTCCCTACATATATCTAGAGTTTTGAGATCTAAAAACCCTCCTAATTCTCACCATCCTCAACCAATCTTTCATCATTTTAGGACTTTTTAGATAATCAAAAATTTAATCTTTTGCATTTTAATGTTGAGCTTTCTTAAATTAATGGGTTGTAATCTAATTATGAAAAGCTAATCTTCTCAATGTTGGGAATAATTTGGTCAAAATACATTTTAGCATTGTAAGACTCTCTAAATCTATATTAATCTGTGCTACTCACACATGCCGATCCAACACGCGTCTAATTTGGATGAATTTTCCTATTTTGTGGTCTAAATTGAAGTGTCGAAGTGTCGTGTCGGACACGGACACATATCCGTGTCTGAATGTCGAAGAAAAATAGCTTTTAATTTATCTATTGTTCTTTCCTTACTCTTAAATTCATATGTTGAGTGAATGAATGTGTGGTTTGATTATCCTTGCATTTTGTTAACTTAATTAGAGCAAATCCTAGAGAAATGGTTTAGTCTATCTAGGATTGTTTGGTGCAAGCTTGTTCTTGATTTGGTTTAAAGGATTCACATGACAAGTAGGAAAGATCGTGTCTTTTTTTGCTAGCATGGTTTAATCTAGCCGGAATCGATTCTAGCCTAAGTCTCTTGGTACAATCTTTATGCTCATGTTTAGTTTTCATTCATGATTTAATGGATTGTTAGTTAAATTTGAATGGTTAACATAAATGGTTTCATTTGTGTGTGCTAACTTCTTGAGATTGTGGGATTGGGTAGATAAAATAGAGAGAAAAGAGTCAAACTTTGTTATTGCTAGGTTACTAAGAGAAAATTATACCAAATCTTTCCTCTGAATTCTTGCACATTAGTTGATTGTTGAATTGTCTAAGAATAAAAGCTTAGATCTTTATTCTAGTTTATTTCATGTTCCAAACCAAAACCCCCCTTTATTTGTTGTGCTACATGTTTCTCATTATAAATACGCATTGTTTGTGAATATTGCATACTAGTGAGTCTTAATTTGTGATGGTATCTAAATTATTAGTATTATCTCAACTAGTCTTGTTCATTAGTTTAGAAACGAGTTTTAGCTAAAGGTCCTTCCTTTTGATTTGACCCTAGCATACCATTAAACTACCTTGTTATTAGAAGTATAGTCAAGTTAGGTTTTATAAATTACTAATTTGGTAGTTAATTACTAAGATTAACGACACCCGGTTTTTTTCTACCACTAGTCTATGGGGTCGACACATAGTCTTGCTATTATGAGTATCTACTTAAACTGAATATATAACCTTGTAGCGAAGGAGTAGAGGTCATCACCTTTAGCAAACGATGTTTTCTGGAACTAGGTTCCGTCTGAATTACTTCAGTGTAGTTCCGCATTATTGATTGTACAATAGATAAATAAATACGCACAATCTCCTGCACAAGGTTAGCAGTGAAATTGAAATTAGAATATGCAAGCATGAAAAACAAATTATGTGCATATTATTAGCAACATAATGTTCATTTGTCCAATAAAAATATGTCAAGTATCATTTTGAACAAAATACTTTAGGTTTGCTGGATTAAGCTAATCACTAGAGATTAATAACAAACTGTAAGTATATACCTCTATCATGTATAGTCCATCCAAAGCAAAACAAAACAGATGGAATAGTTTCTTCAATTCTAAACCATTATTTTCATTCCAAAAACTTTAAAAGTAGTTAAGTCTGGTTACGATCACCAAATACAAAAAACAAAACCTTGCATTGAGAAGGTGTAAAAGAAATGTTAAGAAAACTGCACCAATTTATGATGCTTTTTAAAAGTGCTACTTATCATCAAACGGAATAGTCGCAGTACTTCTACAATGGGCTTATGAGGGCAAGAGCGCAATACTTCTACAATGGGCTTATGAGGGGGCAAGAGTGCAAGACGCTGCAGAGCTGAAGAGGCGCTTCATGCACAAATTCTCTCAAAGGAATAACAGATTCACAGCAATATACAATCGCCTTTTCTATTACCCTTAGTTTTGATATAAAAGAATATGGAGGTAACAATAGTGGGGAGATTTGGAGGGAGACAGATTCCATTGTCTGGACAGAAAAATGGAGGTGGGGGAGTTTGGATATTAGGGAAAATGGATCCTACCGTTTCCTTCCTTAACAGCCAACTGAGGAATATTTGAACAAAAAATCCGTTCTCCCTTCCTCCTCCCCTCTCCCCTTCCTATCCCTGCAATTTTTGTATCCAAACTTCCAAGGGTTCAACAACATTTGACCGAAACAATCAATATTGGCAAAATCTTGAACTATACATGTGATAGTTGCTTCTAAAAGTAAGTAAAACAGAGTAGAATTTAAACTTAGTATGCACTTTAGCTCTTTAAAATAATTAAAGTTTTCAACTTTCAAGCTTTGTCACAGATGAGACACATTGGCTGATCTAAAGGGGCTAACGGGGGCGTTTGACAGTAAAAAAAACTGATATTGGCACAATTTTCAACTGATATCCAATGCATGATAATTGCTTCTAAAAGTCATTACAACAGAGTAGAATTCCAGTGTCGTATGTAGTTGCGACATTTAAACAAATAAAGTTTCCAACTTTCAAGCTTTTTCATAGATGAGACACATTGGCGGTACTCAAGGGGGCTAACGAGAACATTTTACAGCGAAAATTTTGTTAAAAGCTCGCATTTTTTTTCCTATTTTGCCTTGTAGCACACTACTCATCTATATTCAATGCATGATACTCTGTAATTACTTCCAAGAGTTATTAAAAGAGAATGGAATTTCAGCTTTAGTATGTACTGGAGGCCTTTAAAACAAAATAAAGTTTCCAACTTTCAAGCTTAATCATCGATAAGACGCATTGGCGGAACTAGAGAGTAACTGAGACGATTGACAATGACAATTTTGAAGTTTTTGTTAAAAGCTTTTTTTTCCCCCCTATTTTGCCCTGTGGTACAATAATCAGCTACATTCAATACCTGCTGATGTTTACAATTCCAGCTAGAGTATATATACTTGAGGCCATTAAAACAAATAAAGTTTCCAACTTTCAAGATTTGTGACCGGTGAGACACATTGACGGAACTAAGGAGAACTGACGGGGTTGTGTAACATCAAAAAAAATCTCATGTTTCGTCTGCTGGGATTTTTCGTCCCCGCTAACTACAAATTTTGATTCAGCCACTCATGAGACATGGAGAGAACCGCGAATAAGAGGGCCGAAAGCAACCATCATCACAATAAAATTTCAATTAACAAAAAAAAAAACATTCTTTTTTAATGACAAAAGAAAAATAAAAAACCAATCTTTGCGAATTGAAACATAATTGCAGGAATATCTTTAATTCACTTACCGAGATAGGAGTAGTTGAGACGGTAAGCCAGATACATATACAGATCCAGAGAGAGAGAGAGAGAGGAGAACGGCGGACGAGGAGAAGAGTAGTTTGGGAGTTTTTATATTAGACGACCCCCTTATTTGTGGTTGACTTATTGAACCCGTTTTGGTATAAGTTCGTTCAGATTGATATTCCGAATTGAATTGAATTTGAAATTTGACTTTATTTCATTATAAATACGGAGTATTTACTGTTTACACTTTTTACAAAATCCAAACCCAAGTTAGTGACACTAATGAATGAAGCCAAATGTGTACGCTTCATGTTTGTCTCCGTTTTGATGCTATCTAACTCGGAACATTACTGTAAACATAGAGTGATAGAAATTTTTTACTTATCTGTATGTCTTTACCTTGATGAATCACCCTTGATTTTCCCTTGGCTTCCGGCATAGCTGCGAGCCTGCGACCACAATCATCGTTCAATTCCGACAACAATGTGAGCTTTGGAGAAAGCGTTGGAAACCCACAGCATTGCAATTTACAAATACAAATCCCAGAAAAATGAACTACTGTAGGCAATTTCGCAAAAGCAAATATTGTAACCGAAAGACTTTACAAGTATCATTTTTATCAATTCTATCAGTATATTCCTGTTAATTTCTTTATTCTTGTATTTAACTTGCTATTAAGTCTTGAGTGAGGCAATTTTGCAACAGCATAATGTAGTAACGGAAAGACTTCGTTTTACAATAAACTTCAAATACTCCATTTCACCCAATCATTTGTTTGCCTTTTTAATTCTTTGTGAAAAGTATTTTATCCAAGGCAAACAAATGACTGGGACGGAGGTAGTATTTGTGTTCATTTACGTGGCCACTTTTGTTGACCTGGAATTTAATTCCAAAGTTTTATGTTTTTTGGTATTTGTTGATAAGAATCGTGTCTTAAAATTTAGGACTTTTGTTGAATTTTTACTGTGGAATGAGAGGATACACGTATCTTGTTTGTTCATTAGAATGCTGCTGCAGTGCTGCACTTATTTAACTTTATGGCATTGGGTTTTTTTTTTTTTTTTTTTTTTTTTGATCCTTAAGTGATATATCGTTATATCTCGGTAATCACTGTTGCACAGTGAAATGCATATTATTCTTTGCTAGACTTCACTTACCCCAGGTGTTTTGCAAGGTTTCTTATTTCAGGCGTCTTCGTGCTGTAATTGTGATACTAGTTGATTTGGTTGCAAGTACAAAAAAACAAAATTGCTTACTTGATGTAGGGCAGCCTGAATTACTTCCTCGTCTCCTCGGGATAGTCAACTTCCGCAACTCTAGATGTCTCACGGAAAGATTTCTGTGCTCTTTTGCTTTTTGCTGATACATTTTGTTTGTAGTTAGTATTCCCCAAAATTACCGGGGATCATTATGTGCTTTTAAGCTATGTTAGAATTTTTGCTAACATGCTTTACCTGGTGTATAGGCGTATAACACTGCCTTTTTGGCTTTTGAGCTATGTTATCTTACCATCTTGATTCCTGGTTTATAAGCTCTATGCTTTGTTTGTAGTCTTATGCTGGTTCACCTTCAATATAGAAAATATTGAACAGTATTTTTAACACTTGTTCCTGATAGTTTGTGTTTCACATTATCTGTGGTGCTTTTGGTTGGTGTGGTAGGTAAATGAGAACAGTGACGGATCATTTTGAAATTTGCTGATTTGGTTGAGAATACAGCAAGGAGCTTGATGCTGCGTTAGAGACTTGGGATAACGGGAAGCCTTTACAGCAAGCCGGGTCCATAGTTTGTGTGTTTGCTTTTTTACTATGCTGGTAAGCGTATCATCCATTGCCAAACGATTATATTCCTGCCAATGGTTCGCACCATGTTCAAATCTTGCATGAGCCAGTTGGTGTAGCCGGACAAATCACTGTGGGACTTTCCTCTTCTTATGCTTGCTTTGTAAGTCCGCCTTGCTTTGGAATGTGGAAACACTATTGTCTTGAAAACCGCAGAGCAAACTCCATTTACTGCTCTCTAAGTCGCAAAACACATCCATGAGGTATGCACAATAGTTGCATATCTTAAACCAGGTGGGATTACTTTATGAGCAATCATTATTGAAAATTGAGGTCAATCCAATGCTAACTTGAATCTATGCTACTTAGACTCAAGTTAAATGCAACTCTCCAAGTCCAACCCAGCTCATGTTCCCTGACCGTACAAAATGTAATCTGCAGTTATAGAGAATCTTATACTTCAACGAGACCTAGTTATAAAACGATGATTATGAACCAACAAAAGTTCTAATGTTTTTCTTTACTCAATAGGCTGGTCTTCCTCCTGGGCGTTTTGAATATTGGTCCAACTCACGACTTAAATTAGGTACTCCATATTGGGTTTATTACGCTTTGGTTAGTTTATAGGATCCATGCTGTTGTACTGGTTCTTGGACCTTTCTGGATAAGTAGTGTTAATGATGAGTTTGCGGAAAAGCCTACTGTAGAACCAAGAAACGTACTGCTGGAGATCCATTTAAGAGTGGTATTGAGCAAGGTCCTCTGCAGGTGCGTTTTCTTTCCTCTTTAGTTTTAACATTATCACAGTACCTTAAAGGATCTCTGTCTATCGGTGTTACTTGGTAAGGAGACTCAAATCAGAGGTATGCAATCTTATACTTGTGCTGTGCAGACCCTTAAAAATGTGAAAACTGAAGGCGGGTTGTTTTTTTAGGATGATTAGGCAACAAGCCAAGGGAGCAGAAGCCTGGACAGTGCTTCTGGGGACGAAAGAGGTGCAGACATGGGTTGTCAATAGTCGTAACTCATAGTCGGAAGCAGCCGTCGAGGGTGATGACTGATGACTGATGATCAAAGTCATTCGGAGATGGGACTATTTAGAAGATATATTTTGCTGTAGAGCATTACTTTGCAGGAATTCGTTCATATTTCGTAATCTTTTACTCCGTACTAGTGTAGGTAGACGATCTCGAGACCTGGAATAATTTTTGTATTGCGGAAATGCGGATTTAAAGAAAACCAGAGTTGTCGTGCTAGCTATTCCAACTCATTTGAGATTCCACCAGGATCTCCCAAACCAACAGCACAAAATTTAATATTACTCCCTCCATCCGTCCTACTCATTTATTTATTTTTTTGTATTCTTTGAAGCTTTGTGATAATTATTTTAATTAGAGGTAAACAAATGATTTTGACAAGGAAATAGTGAAATACAACTCGATGAATTCAAAGGCACATTGGCCAGAAACCATGTTTATGCTAAAAAATAGTTCCATCATTTATCAGTGAATTTCATCAGCAATCCTGAAATTGAAAAGTTTTACCTTCACATCACAAACCATCATTCAGTAATACAAACTGGCAACAAAATCCCAAACTTCAGTTGCGGAATGCAAAGAACTGTGCTACAAGGACAGTTTTCATTCGAAAACAAACAACAAAAAATGTGATGCAAGCCAAAATTAAATGAAAAAATGTCTACGAAACGGTAGTGAAAACAATGGAAATGATAGAGAAAAGTTGTTCAATAAGATTATTGATAGGCTTTCATATGAGGAAGTGTGAAGAAAATCAATATTCCCACATGTGAGGTTGTCCACATGGATAAAAGAGAAGAAGAATTACCACTTACAAGGGGCTACCCCCTCTATTGCCAATTGGTTTTAGAGTAGAACCTCATTGGAGTTACCAATTATGAAATTTAACAGGAAGAAATGCAGTACTCATAGTAATAGTAAGAGAATTAGACAAGATAATTGATATTTCATTCATGATAAGTAATTAAAGACATAATTACTAATCTACCCTCCGAGATATTTTGGTGTGTACCATTACCCACCCCTTGAAATGATCCTTGTCCTCAAGGATCGACTTAACTCCACAAGGACATTCCTTATACTGAGGTAAGTAATTTCTGCAGAGGACCAGCTGCAAGATTGGAACAATTCCACCCGGATCAAACACAAAGATAGTGTCATTTTGATTGTGTATGTCATACTTCACAGACACATTTGCCTTCCATTTGAGCATTATCTTAGCCCTGGCCACCCGGATCAAACACAAAGAAACTTGTAGCTGCTTAAATTGTTCTCAGCCCATATCATCACTGTTGAAATACTAGAATTGTCAAAAGGTTGAAAAATATTAGTCATGTCATGGCCAAATTGTCAAAAGGTTTGTTTTGGAAAGAATGATGGAACAATCTCAAATTCAAGGCGTAGTCCCAACCGCGTTTTTCGGCCTTCCTCAGTTGCAAAAAGTGTGAGTATCAGCTGTTCTTTTTGCATTACTTGTAGGGTTTCTCATACCCTAAGAGTCCGGATACAATTGCAAGTATTAAACAAATATAATAACGTATTAAATAAGATGATTGATACATACCTTCTAGCGCAGCGGAATAATAATAATAAGAAGTATGTATAATATAGTAATCCGAAACCCAGACGAATAACAAGCACCTCAAATGTGATGCCTCT
>JAOWBH010163448.1:0-19777 GCA_028566215.1 Silene coronaria
GGAGGCTATTCAGGTTATTGGTTCTAATAGTAAGTTACTAACATTGCTATAATAGTTAGTTATAATATATGATCATAATGTGCATATTGCATATACTAATATAAATCGTTAATGTCGTCGTATATGCAGGAGCGGTTCCCAAAAAGATTTTGGAGTACATGAATATTCCGGGATTAAAGCGGGAAATGATCGCTAGTCATTTGCAGGTTAACTTTCTTAATTTCAAGTAACTTAAATAGTGCAACCAATTTTCTTACGGGTTAAAATTCAGTAAATCTTATAAAAAAAACAAAGCGTCTTACTTGTGACAGACACTATCCGTCACAAGCTGAAGACGGATAATGTCCTTCTCAAAAAATGCAAGTGGGGGGGGGGTGATTGGAGCACTCAATGGAATTGGATAATGTCCGTCTTACTGTGTTTGCCGCATAAACTTAAGTAATCTAATAGATTTATGGAAAATTCACACCAGTTTTACACTTTTTCTAATGTATTGTATATTTTTGGTAAGACTAGTAAAGTAAACTAATAACGTATAATATTCATATTATTGCAGAAGTTTCGCATTCATGAAAAGCGGAGATTGGAATCGAAATATCCAATGGGACGCATGCCTCTAAATTGGAACCCCGATAAACCATTCGCGTTGTCGAACTTTTCTTGGACTCCAATACCACCCCAACAACCCATCACCACCACCAACAACAACAGCAGCATCTCCTTGTCAACCTATTCTAAGGCCTTAAATTTGTCTCAACAACTAGAACATCTGAGACAACAAGCAAAAGAATTGGCACACACCTCCAATCAACTTAGGCAAAATAGTTCATCTAAAGGGGTAAACATGCCCAACTCACAACCTAGCGCAATTGTTCAAACATCATCATCACCACCACCACCGCCACCGCCACCGCCTAAGGACAACAACACTACTACTAGTAGTGCTAATAATAATATTGTTCATGACAATTCAACTCAAACTATCAACAATGTTGATAGTACATTGTTGAATAATAATGGACAAAATAATAGTAATTCAACTCAAACTAGTAGTGATTTGGTTAGTGCACCCATGCAAATTATTCCTCCTATCAATTATTGCATGCCCCTTGGGATGAACAATCTTGCAACTCAAAATAATGGGTTAGTCAATAATGTCAACAATTTTGGTAATAACCCTTATTTGGCTCCTAATCAACCTCAATTTATGAATCAAAATGGTCCATATTTTAATGGTGGCATGGGTGGTACTCCTATGTGTGGTAATAATATTGCAATGTCGTCGGGTTATTTGGGTTTGGGTCTGGGTCACAACTATAATGGTGTCGAGAATTTTGGAAATATGCCATATGTCATGGGGAATAACAATTTTGCGACAAATGATCAACTACTTAATATGTCCAACATGAACAATGTCGCGAATGTTAATTCAATGGCTAATAACATTCTCGACTTGAACAATATTGGATCTAACATTTATCCAATGGCTAACCCGATCAACATGAACAATGTCCCTAATATGTATTCATCGGTCAACATGTCTAACTTGAGCAATGTCTCTACCATGTTTCAACCGGTTAACATGTCCGGCATGAACAATGGTTATGGCGGCATGGGTGGTCAACCGGTGAATAATGTTTTCGACACAAACAATGTCCCTAACATGTTTCCACCGGTTAGCCTGAATATGAACAATAATGCTTATGCTTTTGTTCCACCAACTAGCATGTCCGCGGGCATGAACCATAATGTGATGCCTGCCATTTATCCACAAGCTAATTCGCCAGCCGACATGAACAATGTCGTCTCTCCAATTGCTCCATCGACAAACTTGGTTGATGTGAACAATGGTGACTCGGGTTTTGCTCAACCCGTGACTGAATCTGGCTCGAACAACATGTCAAACTTAAATAATATTGGCTCCTTGAACAATGTTTCAACTGGACAAGTTGTTGCTGTTGAGAAAGTTAATCCAACTTCTCACATTACTCAACCAGAGGCTGCACTTGACAATGTATGTGAATTTTGTCAATATAGCAAGTCTTTCTTATCGTCACGTCTCACAACAACTTTTCCTTTTAATATTATTTTAAAAAAAAGGGTGTGTTTATCGTCATAAGCTTGTCAGTATCACAAGTAAAAAAGTTATTTTAAAAACTAAAATAAGTTTTGTATTTTTTTAATAACCATTATTCCATTGGCCAGTAGGTGGAAATTTTGGCCCTTCTTATGAAAATCATAACTTTGCCACTGATTAGATATTATATCTTTTTTATTGCTTTTGCGAAAATTTTCTGATGAGAAATCGTGGCTCTGCCACTTGAGTTTTCAAATTGAAACATTTGTCATTTAAGTTTTGGAGTTCTAATATATTTGTCATTGATATTTATATATCTTGTCCTATATTCATAATATATTTGATCTATTCTAATATTTTGAACAATTTTCTTGATTTATTTTTATTTATAGGGTATGTCAAACTTTGACTTCATTAGTGCAGCACCACCAACTCCTCAAGATTGGGCACTAAACAATTTGGATGATTTCTCCATGGTATATCTTATGCTTCATTTATTGTTTCTATTGTTTTTAATCATTTATACTTATTCTTTCCGAGAGAGATTTTAATTAGAAATAAATAAATAGTTGAATCAGAAATTGAAAATTTAAGTATAAAATCACTACGGATTACAGTGACATATTTTTACTTTACTATAAAGCTTTCATTTAAATTTTCTTAATATGTCCCCGAAGATACATGATTGAAAAACTAATTAATTGAAAAAGGAAAAAATAAAGAGATTTTGGCTCTTACATATAGTAATAAAAACGTCACATTTGCATAGTTTTTTTTTTACATATACCATTGTTTTTAAATGACGATTTTTTAAGGAAAAATGACTTCGTTTTTTCCTTTTTTTTTCCAGAATTTTCATGAATATGGAACTATGGGTGATCTCTCTGCAATCTTCTCAAATGTTAACGGAAATGGCAATTAACTCTTGTAGCTTGGAATTGCTTTATGATCATTTTAAGGTTAAATATGAATCTTGTTTTCAAGTCAACTTGACTTTGTAGTTGGAAAAATGTCATACTCAAACTATATTTGTCAACAAGTGCTATTTGAACTTGTTTTTAGTTAATAGTTCAAAAACTATGGTATTGGCTTTGGCTTTGAATGAAAATGCATGCATGATTTTATGAGTTTGAAATATTTTGGCATAAACTATTGGTGGGCTAATGTTCACTACATCAAAACCAGGTCACACAACAATGGATATGGTTCTTCAAAAAACCTAGTCGGACCGGTAAATCAGACAAGGCCAAACAATAGCGGGGTATTAGATCGGACCAAAACGGTTGTCATTCGACTTGGTTTTCGAGTTTAAAAATACAACCAACCCACCTAGTTTCCTCCGGATCAAATTGAAAAAAGTTGGTTTTAGAAAGTAGTCTGAACCTTAACCCGGACTGGATCGGACCAGTCTGGATTACTGGTCCATCCGATTCGGATTCCAAATCTTGAAAATTGGGATGGCCAGCCTTCGGGTTCACTAGTCCATCGGCGGAACACCCCTAACAATGGACTCTAATAGCATGTTGAATAATGTATGTGTCTCACATGCACCCATCGCGGTGAGAAATAGTCCACTTCACAGGGTTATGTAGTGGTCATCCCACTCATTATTCATAGATGTGGTACACTCATATGAAATTCTGAGTATCTTTCTTTTGGGATTGAACTCATATTTACGGTTGCTTACTTAAACACCTAAGTAACTGGAAGTAGTATTTTAATCAAATGATATATAAGCCATTATCAAGTAATAATCATGTTTAGATCTCTTAGGATTTTATTAAGATGATATGATCACTTGCATGGCAATTAATTCTCGTAATTCACTAATTATATTTTGATGTCTAAGCTTTAAAACACGGAAAAATATAAAGGTAAAAAGATTATAACTTAAGTTGTATTTTTCGATATACCCCCGTCTTAACCATTAGACACGAGCAAATTACAAAACTTAAATCTATACCCAAAAACATTTCATTTTATATCTTAGTACATCCTACTCGATCGAAAAAACTACGCTAATTGCTAACCTTATATAAACCCGAACTCGATATGACTGATTGACGTAATTTAACCCGATCCAAACCCAACCCGACCATCCCAATTACCACTTCCAAATCTATCAAATTTTTGGGATTAAAAATTAGAAACTCACAATTACACATGTTGCACAATTGCACCCCTTTTCTTTTTTATTTACTCCTTAAAAATTCCTAAAATATTGACTTTTAGGTCAATGTCTAACTACTAAGGTCTAAGAGAGTGACAAACTGACAAAGAGGAAAGAGAAATATGAGTGTGTTCAACTAAAGATTACATTTTTTCATTCATGAAACCAAAAATTACCAAATACCCATAATTGAATACCTCAATTATTTCATGAAATCTGGTGATTTTGTGGTCAAGATGTTATCTTTTATCCAACCCATTTCATAATTTTGCCTATTTTATCTAATTCATCAGGTAATTCTTCACTCACTCACTTTTAATCTTTTTAATTTTCAGTTGAAATGATTATAGTATGATGATGATCTAAAAGATTGCATTTTTAATTTGTTGGGTATATCACATTCATCATTATTTGATTTTATGATTATAGATTTGATGGGTTTTTGGTGTGTATTTTGCTTTCTAATTTAAGGTTTTAATTTAGTTAATTGTTAATATTAATTGTCCCCCGGTCCCGATTATTTGTTTACCTCTGATTAAAATACCGCTCACAAAGAATAAGACAGATATTTTTTTTTTTACTGTGTTGCGTGAAGAATTTGATTTGGTGGAAAAGGGTCATTTTCAGTTGATTATGAAATGATGGAATATATGACAAAGTCAGACAAAATCAGAAATTTACTGTTACCATTGGTTGTTCAAGGGGACAAGCTTGTTTGAAGAAACTACTATGATTGTAGGAGGAAATTCACAAGAAATGTAGTTGGTCTCGCTTAAGATCGCTGAATGGGTCATTATTGTAAAACGAACCCAATTTATCGAATTTACCAACATGGTTTATCATTTAGTTCTCGAGTTGGTTTGTGTAAGATACGTTGTGTGATACAATAAACTCTTCGTCCAAATCGTTGTTATAGCTTTGATTAGAATACCCCTCACAAAAGAAAAAAAAGGGTAAACAGATGATTGAGACGGAGGTGGTAATTGACATACTAAACACGGAGTAGTTATTAAAAAATAAGGCGGTGTTAAGTGACAATTTCTACACTGCAAAAAAGGTTGACTTGGCATCTACGGAGTAATATATATATCCTAGTGTATAAGTTGTGACTTGCTGTGTTTTTCCTGGTTGAGTGTAGTTTTGATGCTAGGAGAAGTCGGAAATGATTTTCCTGGAATATTCATGGTATAGTTGGTGGTTGACTTGATGTAATATGGTCTATAATAAGATTATTTTTATAGCATGATTCTATGTACTTCAAATCCGCAAGATTTGCAACATATTTTAAGGTATATAAGCACTCAAGGTCTTTTTCGTTGCCTCCTAAGTTCATGGATGTGGTATATCTAGAATCCAAGTTTAATATGCTTGTCTGTCTTTATCACTCTGAGGTATGGTCTGTGGACTGTGATATTATGGACATTAAGTCCGAATTCTTGGTCAAATAACAAAATAGCTTCATCAAAAGCAAATTCAAATTCAATAAGTAGTGCAACTATTTAAATTTAGTTTGGATGTCGTCCTCATAATTTTACTTTATTCCTCGTCCAATTGCTCATTATGGACCCACCGGCTTCTTGGTGTTTGTTAAGATATCTTGAAGGTAACAAGAAAAGGGAGATTCTTTAGAAGGGCGCACACACATTTCATTAAGGTTACTCATTTGCATGATATGTTTTCAGTTATGTATATTTAGTGGAATGAAATGATGAAAACAAATGGCTTTCAATATAAGAATGAGAACATTCCATGGCCTCATTTTGGCGATCTTCTTTCTTTTTTTCTTTTTTCTTTTTCTTTTAATCATGACCATGCTTCACACAATTTTTTGCTGGTGCTTGTTTTTATGATACCAGCCTTGCTTTTTGTGGGCAGTGACTGGAGGCTGCACGATTCCTAGGGATAAGTGGATATACAACTTAGTTTCAGGTAGGAATCTTTTCAGATTGGTTTTTAAATGCAAAGGCATCATCCATTCTAAGTTAACGATACCAATTATTGTTTGTTTTTCATTTCTTTCTGCGAGTTCTTTTTTCCCCATAATCCGTGTGCTGCGCTAGACTTTAGCTATTTTTACAATGTTGATCTGTGGAATCTGCAAACAGGAAAGATTATTCTGTTATTGGAAGGCGTAGCTATAAAGGTGTTTTGACCCAGTGGTGCTGATAAAAGTAGTATTCTTTCAGGAGGTACTTTTTTTTTTGTTATTGATTGTAAATTTTCAAAAATGGATCATATATTTTCTGCGTTGTTCATTATTCCCTCTTATTCTGATAATATTATGAAAGCAGAGTGAGAGTGTAAATAGCTGAAAAAGAGGGCTGAATCGATCTTCTCTCAGTAGATGATGGGGAGCCAGCCGTGGCTAAACCAAAATTTCCCACCAGAGGTTGAAGAAAATTTGGCAGATTTGTTCCCTGATCTTTCTGTTGAGGAAGCTCTTCAGCATCAGGTTACTCGTTCTCCATTTTCGCCATGGTATAAAGGTTTCCGGTATTACTGGGACTGTATTCTGGGAGGGTATTGGCCGCAGTTGTGTCTTAAAGACTGAGATCATGCTCTCGGGACCAATTTGAAATCAAGTCTCAAACGTAGATTTAATACCATATTATGCACCCAAAATTCTGAAAAATATATCATCTTTGCCCTTTTGGATGACCAAAGATTTTAGCGTTATTTATGCCTGGACAATAGCTGTTGCCCATAATCTTTATTTCTGTTGGATTTATATTCCAGGAAAGTCTTTATCAATCGCTGAAGATAAGCTGCGTCAACCTAACAGCTACATCTTCTGATAATGAACCTCGTAGCAGCCGAGGACACTCATGGGGAGAATCTTCACAGTCTGGTAGTGGTGACTATGATTTAGCTTTGGATGAAGCTTTGGCTAGATCTCTTCAAGAGGTAGACTTTGATGATGAAGTTGAGCATGTTGCTGTATCTGAACCAGTGCATATTGCTTCCAGTAAGTAGTATCAGACTATCCTATGTTCAATGCTAAAGTTCCAAAGTATCTTGCCCTCATTTTAACATTGTTTCACTCTTCATTTGAACAATTTGTTTCTTCCTTATTCATGTCACTGATGTTTCTTTCCACGTACTCAGCTTATATGTGCAGTTGTTGTTCAGACAACTATGAATAAATTTCTCGAATGAATATGTTTTTTTTCCCCGCTTCCCCTCTTTTGTGTAATAAAGTCTTTCTATTATAAAGGATGTTTCAGGATATCCGATTTCATAATGCATGTAGTTGAGCAATACTCCCTCCAATCCAATCGATTGGTTACGTGGGCCCGGGCGTAAGTTAAGGAATGTCACTAAATTATGGAAAAATGTCCCAAATACCCTTACACTTTATGGATATAGTTTGCATATTAAACTAACCTTTCTCTGTCAACACCCTCCCAGCCCCTTCCCTGCCAACTAAGTTAGTCTGTCTCCAGCACCAATCATCAATATCTTACCCAAAAATTGAATCTACCATTCTACTTGCAGCGAAAATACCAATGGTGACCTTTGTTTCACTAGATTTTCTCTACATTTTCGTAGACCTACAAAAATGAATTTTGAATCTCAAACATAACCTAAAATAAAAACGAAAAATGGAAGCGGATGTTGGGTGAATGGTGGAGCAAGACGATGCGTGACTGCTTGGTGATGTGAGATGGTGCTCGTCGTGAGTTGTGTACGATGGTTTGAGGTCGTACATGGTTGTGCATAGTGGTGGCGGAGAGATCTGATGGGCGGGGAAGTGAAAGGAAGTGGTAGGTGGGCGGCTATAGAGTTGCGACAACATGATTGAGGGAGGAGCGCAAGGTGGTGCATGGTGGCAGAAGGTGTTGTGACGAGGTGGTGGGCGGGGCTTGGTAAAGGACTGTAATGGTGAGGGGTTGGGTGGCGGGTTAGTGGGGATGGTGAATTAATTGGGTAAACTAAGTGAGGAAGTGAATAATAATCAATGGCACTTTGTGTAAATATAAGACATTAGTAAGGGTATGTCGGTCTAGTTTTTGCCAAAAGGGTAATGGGTAGATTGGATTGGATAGTCCAAAAAAGGAAAGTGTTACCAATCGATTTGATTCGGGTGAGTAGTAATTTATTGTTATTTAATGCAGACACGAGTGTATTTTCGTCACAGCTTTTAGAATTTTTTTTTAGTGTTCTGCATTAAATTTTCCATGCACCTCAAAATCATCGCCTTTTGAGTGCCATACTGCTATGCGTTAGTTTGAAACCTCTCGGCCAAGACTTATTCTACTATGTTGGCAAAATTGGCATGTGCTATAAGTTCTTTCATGTTTATGATCTCATGTTTTCTGCATTAACTTTTCCATGCATTTCTCATTGAGGTAGACTGTGGAGTGACATACTGCCATGCATTTGTTTGAAACCTCTGTGTCAAGAGTTATACCACTATGTTGACACGTGTTACAAGTTCTTTTATGTTTATTCTCCCATGTGCAACTAGTATGCTGTTGAATCAGGAGGCCCAGTAATATATGATTTTGCACAACTGGATTAGGTGCGTGCTTTACGTGTGGTAGGGTTTGATCAGGATTTTGTGAGCTTACTGAAATTTTCTTCCGTTCTATACTTGGAGCTTTGAAATAAGTATATGGAATGGTTCTGTGGCTTTAAAAGGTGAATTACTTACTAAATTGCTGACAGAGCCCACAAAAAATAGCAAGGCTGTGAGTGAGCTGATTTATGTTTAATGTAAATAGAGGATGACTGTGGGTCTGTGGTGATGTTGCAGGAAGTTTCTCGGTGGCATTTGAATGAGTTTTCCATCACGGTATCTGCATTACCTTAAATAGTAATGTTGTTTAGTGAACTTAGAGGTTGTCACACCCTTGAAATTAGATTGGGCACAAGTGATTAAATGTTGATGTCAAATTCCATGGTTAACCAAATCATCTTTTACTTCTCTTCAATTAATTTCTAATCCTAATGAGATAGAGAGGGTCCGAGGTCTTCACTTTTTTTTTTTTTGAGAGACTCGTCATGAAAGTTGCCGTTTTTCCTAAATTTGCTTCCTTTTATTTGCATTGTACCACAAGAGTTAATAATCTGTCATCATATATACAAGCTAATGTGGTTAAGAAGATGTCATGATGCAAAAGAGTGTTGTTGTGTGTTCCTTCATGAGTTCATGTCATACTTTGCCAACTTATGTTACTTGGAGTCTTAGACACTCCACTTTGACCTAATGTTGGAGATCATCACCGCTTCTTTCAGTCACGTCACGAAGTCAATTTTAGACAAAAACATGAAAGAACCAACTGTGTCTGACAGTCCAACCGGCACCCATGCCCGACAATAGTACCCAAGTCCGAGTAAAATAGCTGTCAACTCTTTAGGAATTCGCATCTAGAATACTTACTCATTGGGGGAGTTAGGTACTAAGTAGATAGTTATGTAAATGGGTATCAAACCAGACTTTGTTTGTTTTCGGAATGGCTAATATGAGAATCCATATGCCTGTAGTCCTGTACAGAATTGCCAGTTCTACGCGTGCGTGTCTACTTCTATATTCAAATTTTTATATCTGAGTGATTGAGCCAATTTTTCCCTTGCTGCAATAATGTCATTTTGCGCAAATGTGGATCTTTTCAATTTATCATTACCTTCTAGCCACTTTACTTTTTATCTTTTTGCTTCTTTTTTTGGCCGACTTATTGACTGTCGTTGCGTGTTGTATATGTAATCTTTTGCCCATTTGACTTCTTTCTGATAGGATTTAATTGGTCCTAGACTCCTAGCTAGACGGAGTAAGATTTTTGAAATTGTCTGTTATGATATGTTGGAATGAAAAGGGGTAAATCTCATTCAAGAATTTTGTAAATAAAGATACCCATTCATGTAACTATGTACAATAGAGTGAAAAGCTGTTGAAGTTCGTAACTACTGATATAGACAGTTATTTATTTACCTTTACGATTTTCTCATGTCTTTCAGGGAATACTGAACATGCTGCTGGGGGCACATCTGTCTCGGTAATCTGATTAGGAGCCTTTATCACATGTGTTTATCATCTCATTCTTGTAAACCTTGTCCATGAAGTTATTATGATATCACACTTGTAGGCAGCAGATCAAGATGATGTTGATCCAGATCAAATGACTTATGAGGTAAGTTTGACATTATTTGTCCCTTGTTACATTGATAAGTGAATTTTCTCCATTATTATGGTTTAAAAGCTTCCACAACATCTTTATAAAGCTAACATACATCTTCTTATCTTTGACTATTATTTTCTGACCTTCCGTTATACTACTGGAAGTTGCAGTATTTATGAAACAACCCTAACTTTCTAGTAATAGATTTTTTGAATTTTAGTATTCAACTGATTTAAATATTGTGTATATGACAGGAACTGCAATCCTTAGGGGAGTCCATTGGCAGAGAGAACAAAGGATTGTCCGAGAGGGAGATATCAAGTTTGCCATGTTTCAAATATAAAGTTGGATTCTTCTCCAAGAGAATAGATATTGCACCGTGAGACCTCTTTTGTCTTCTACGCATTTATTGTTTTTCTCCCTTTCATGTCTTTTGTAGCTTGTTTTGTCTGTGGGAATTGGGATGATGTTTAGTGTTGGTGTGTCTTAAACCATCACGCATATTACGGCCACTGGTATGATTTATATGTTGACTCGTGAACATATATTTGGATTCAACTACATCTGCATGACGTAAATTTTTCGAAAGGGGGCAAGTGTGAAGGTATATATGGAAGAGTGAATTATGTAGATAGCTGAAACCAAAAACTTTTGAGTGAAGGGTACTTTGGTTTTGTAAGGGTCGAAATTTACCAAAAATAATTTAATTGCAGTGATGGAAGATGCAGTGAATCCACATTAATGTAGCTATTACCTAATTACCAAATTGGTACATTACGTAATTTTGATGAGCATAGCATAGACTTCTTTAGATTGTAGACGATTTAGGTTTAGATATTCTTGTGCTTTGCATTATCAGAACCTGGCTCTTTGTAATTTAGTCACATTGTGTGCCTAACCCCTCCTTACCACGCACTAGGTGGGGTGATATCAATATTTTTTACTGATGATGCAATGCTTTGTTAGTTGTGTGATCTGCATAGCGGCATTCAAGAACAAGGACCACGTGACTACTTTGCCTTGTGCACATAAATATCATTCGGATTGTATACACTCGTGGCTGAAGCTAAATAAGGTAAATTACTCCACATCTTTCTTTCTACTATACTTCAGCTCTTCCATATTTACGTTTTCTGTATGAACCTTTGCATGTTCAATGACATGTAAAGCATGTCATGTCATGGTCCCTTGTGGATGTGATCTATATCTTTATGGGATACAAACCTGAGTGCAAAATATTTCTGAAGATTTGTCTATAGCCACTGAATTTCCCGTGGATGTCCTTTGGCCGAGGAGCGCTGACGTCCAACTTGGGAACTATTTATGTTATATAAAAGTGCTGGTACACATTGACTTTGACGCTGATGTTGGTAGCGTTGCATAGCTTAATATTCATACACGTTGTGTCAGTCAACTCTTGACCTGAAGTTTAAAACATTCACTACTTTGCATTTATGCAGGAGGGGCTAATGCTAGTTTATGTTCTAAAATGCATGCAGTAACAAAAACATTAACCTAGGGCGTAAAGGGCTCTGGAAAACGGCAGGCTTTGGGGTAGTGTGTGAAGAGCTACTAGTTTATGGTCTAACGGTATACACAGTTGTGCCAATGAAAAACTATTTCCAAACGACTTATAAAAAGTATTATATCGAGAATTGCAATTTGCATTGAATTGCATTTGCTTCACAATGTACAACTACTTTAGCAAGTGTGTGCTTATGTTCTAGCTCAGTAAATTCAGGTAGGGTTTGAGTTTTCTTTCCTAAGGCGTCTGTGTTATTTACATTTCCTTATTATTAGGTAGGTTTACTGTCTTAGACATCTCTGGTTACTACCGGGCCCTTACTTTCACCTTCCCTCCTCTATCAAGTATCCTGCCATCCCGCCAAGTCGCCAACACCCTCCTCAACTACTCACCACCGCCAACCACCCTCACCCAACCCATTTATCACCAGAATCTCCCCACCCCTGAGAACACCTCTTCCCACCAACACCATCCAGCATTCCAGGCCTAGAACACCACTGTCCTCCCCCACCCCGCAAAGCAAACACCTCCTTTCTTAATAAAATGGTTCCCGACCTGCGAAAACCTTCTCAATCTGTTTAAACCACTCCCACCTCATCGGAAAAGCCACTCCACCCTCGAAAACGATAACCCCACACCCATCCCTGAATCGACCTCCCTCACCTTAAAGACCCTATATTTCAAAGACGGAGGACACAGGTTTGAGGCAAGTTTAGGGTTGATGAGAGTATAGGAGCGGGTTTTCAACCTGGTAGGCGGGTCGGTGGTGGCCGGTGGATGGGGGTATTGGATGGCTTAAGAAGAGGGTAATGCGGGTTGTACATGTAACTGTAATAATCACACTACTTGCATGAAGAGATCTAATTTGCGACGTAAAAAATCTGTTGAGTAAGAGGAAGTAATGTTTTAAAATGTATGTGGACATGAAAAGCAAGCTTGCCCGGCTATACAAAGATCTACTCTATTAATGAACATAGATTGGCCGCTTTTGCTTTCGATAATTTTTACTCCTCCGTAGATGATGATGATCAAGATGCAAGTATGCTACCAAGGTCATCTTAGCTTCTTATAATTATACTTAGGTTTGATGTACATGGAATCATGGATATTGTTTTGTTGTCCTGTTGTTAAAGAACTTGTTTACTAGTTGTAGGACCTGGCGATTCATGCCCTTTTCTTAATGGCTGACTTTCGTGGTATTGTTTTCCCCAGAATTGCCCAATCTGCCAAAAGGAGATTATATTCTCATGAACGTCTTGAAAAGGATATTTTGCCCATTCCGATGACAATAATCTCAGGTTCTGTAAGTGTCTAGCTACGATAAATTGTTTTCTTTGTTTGCTTCACAAAGATAGGAACGTTCCCCCTGTACAAATGGAATAGTACCGCGGTTGCATATGTATTTTATATCTATTGTTTGTTAAACTAGTAGTTTTATATTTAAAAGATAATGTAAATTACTCCAGATGAGAGGAACATGAACTCCATATAAAGGTTGAGTTTTGTTATATTCTGCTTTCAAAAATGCTGTTCCGGTTGGTTTTATCAGATCTAGGATAAGATGAATGTGTGACTCCATTATGGTATCTAGAATCAGAGCTCGATTCTCAGCCACTGTGGCTACAGAGTTGTAAGCGCTATTTTTTTTTTACCACCATAACAAAAGAGCAACTTTGTACTCAACTCACAACTTTCAAACAATCATTTTCCCTTCTCAAGTGTCATGGGAAAAAATTGGGTTGTCGGATTCGCTCAACCGTCAGCAACCCTTCAAGTGACATTCGTAATGGGTCAAGCGATTACTGATATTAACTAATGAAATGAGAAACCGTAGAAGATTGTACACAAAGTAGGGTTAGAACTTAGAAGGGATGCTGGCCTACTGTCTTTTCCATGCTATCGGGTTCCTGTAAGGTTAAGACGGGGTTAAGATTAAGATGATTATCCTCCTCAGTTGCTTCATTAGTATGAGTAATGCGCTTGTTGTAGTATTCAATGACCAAGGACAATGTCTTAGATGTAACTTCTGGCACCGGAACTTCCATTATCGACATAATGGTCTCCGGTTGCATTGTGACCGGCTCGTCCACTTCAAATATTTCTCCATTCTCTTTATCTTAAGCTTGTTGCTTTCTGTCGATGATGATGCCATTGTATATATAGGTACTGAGTGTTTAAATGATTAAAAGCTGAATCAAACTTGAATTTCGTAATCGTAAAACACAGATTTTATGAGTTTGTAATCAAGGGGAGGGAGACTTGGACAAGGTTAAAGTTTTATAAATATATCTTCATGCATGACTTGGTATGAATTTAGACTTCACAAACGAGTCGGATTGTGTGGCGTTTGTGTCCGTGTCTATTTTAAATGGGTCATCATTACCTGACCCACAGATCATTTATCTCAATCATAACCCAACCTATTTAATTTTGCAACAACCCAACCACTAATGTTAATCCAATTATTCTTTAACCAACTCATATTTTCAATCCACTCAACCTGTTTAACTCATATAATTCCTTAACCCAACTAAGCTTTAATAATCGATTAAGTCAAGATACTGAATAATAATTCTTACTTTTAAGCAAACTGTTTAGGTTATAAAATTAACCAAACGTAATTATGATTAATTTAAATATATTTGTTTTTGGTGTCAAAAGACCTGAAGCCTAATCTTACTCGCATAACTTTCGTCTCGGGACCGTTTCAACCCAGCTACATAAATAGATCATATGTCATAACCTAATCCACTAATTTTGTGTCAGGTTGTGTCGGGTCAATAATTGTCGCCTTTAGGTATGGGATTCTACGTGAAGGATAGTGGTTTTTGAAATTTTCCTACTTACATATTGTTAATTTGTAACACCCCGACCCAAACTGGGTTGGGAGCGGTTACTTATGAATTTATGATAGCTCACCGGGCTGTGTACATGACCCACAGATGAACACGAGTCTTTTATAGCGCATTTTGTCCTCACTCATGTATATTCTAGGAACCTTCCCAGAAGGTCACCCAACCTAAGACTGTGGAGTTCTTTTGCATGTATGACCATAAAAGAAAGTGCATTTTGTTGATATGGGTAGTACATTCAATCCCTTTGAGCATTGACTAAAGGCCCGCAGATCGCCACACGTTTGCAGGGTTGCTTTAATACCACTTGTAACACTCTGTTACTTATGGTAGCTCACTAGGATCTGTATATGGCGCACATATAAACCTGACAAAACAAACTCGACCTAAACCCGACCCGACACCACAGGCGGATCTTGGGGGGGGGGGGGTATAAAGATAACTTATATGCAATAACATAGTGTGACACAGTTGATAAAGACATTAGCTTGTTAGTCAGTGATTTCAGGTTCGATTCCTAGTAGTATTGTTTTTAGTGAATAATTTTCTAGTCATTTTTGGGCCCATTTACACTTATATCTATAGGGGTTAAAAATGCTTGACTAAGGAGTCGAACATGAGACCTCATATGTAACATACCTATAATCAAACCATTGAGACACTTGTATTTATTGTTCAAATGAGTATTAGTAAAAAATATATCTTTTAATTAGACAAATTATTTCCTTACATTTATTTTCAATTTAAAATAGAGTTGGAGTATCATTTATTAAATTGAGAAATGAGTCAAACCAATCAATTATTTTTATATTTTTACTTTATACTATATTAGTTTTAGAGGGGAAAAAAGTTCAATATATAATTTTTTTTTTATAAGATGGATAATAATGTATTGAATTTTTTTGTGTGCCCTCCTTATATTAAATTTCTGCGTCCGTCACTGGTTTTAGGGGAGAATTTGAGAGAGTAGAGAGAATGAAAAAGTATGTTGGTCTATTTTTGTCAACAATATATTGCAAACCTCGGTCCGTCGTAAAATACCAACCACTCTCGAATTTTGGGCCGGACTGGGCCTAACCACCTAAGATCTCGATGAAACAAACCCAACAAAGTATACTCCATAAAGTGGACTTCCTATTTATACCTGCATATAGTATTAGATCAACTCCCCTAAAACCCTAGACGCCAGAGCAGTCACATACTCTAACATACATTTCCAGTTTCCTCTCATTCATCCTTCTCAACCAATCTCACACCATGGGTATTCTGCCTCCTTCAAGCAAACCTACTATAATATTTCTTTTGGTTTTAGCATTACAGTAATAATTAACATCAACATGATTTAATTTTGCAGGTAAAGTTCACGGATCACTTGCACGTGCCGGTAAGGTCAGAGGTCAAACTCCCAAGGTAGCTAAGCAGGATAAGAAGAAGAAGCCACGTGGACGTGCTCACAAGCGTCTTCAGTACAATCGCCGTTTCGTTACCGCCGGTATCCTTCTACCCTTTTCTTTCTATGCTCTTTTTCATTTTATTTACGGTTTCACTCATTCCGATCATTTGTTTACTTTTTTATCCTTCATGACGGATATTTTAATTAAAGTAAAATTAACGATCCGGACAATTAGTTAGCCATGTCATTTGTTTGTTCATAGAGTGCAATATACCCCTTCGTTCTAATTATTTGTTTCTTCAATTGTTTATGAGGAAAAGTTAAATCCAACTTAAAGAAATGATTTAGACGGAAATCGTTTTGTTTGAAAACAGTTGAAAGCTGGTTGTTATTGATATATTTTACCATGATTATAGTACTTGATCGTTAAATGGAGTAGTTAATAGGTTGGATGTGCTACGATGTAGTCTTAATTTGGGTATCTGTCGGTTTTCTAGGAATGAAACGTTTTTTTTTTTATGATGGGGTTTGCTGTTTTGCTCAAATGCCAATTTGCAGAGCAAGGTCATCTATTTATATTGATGCAAATCTTGCATTGAAGGTTGGCTATATGAAAATTACGATTCTCCGTGCCTTTCAAATGTGTTCATTTTGATTGTGGCTTCGAACAAATTGTCTTTTGACTATGAGTTTTAAGGATTATTTTGACAAATAAGTTAGTCTTGTGTAGTGTGAGACTGTTGCATGTTTACAATGATAGTAATTTACTTTTTCACAGAGGGCAATATATTCCCTTATTCTAATTTATGTTTACCTTTAATGTTTGTGAAGGAGATTTTAATCAATGTTAAACAAATGAGTAGTACCTTTGTTTTTCGCATGCAAGATTTTTTTTTTTGAAAAATATTGAAAGCTTATTTTTCTGGTTTTATTTAAATATGATTTTATTACCCGATCATTTTTGAGGTGGACTAGATAATATTTTGGACTGGCAATGATGTAGGCCTTATCGGTTTTTGAAAAATAAATGTTCCTAGAATGATGGCTTTGAAAAACCGTTTCTTTAGTTCAAATGCCAATTTGCAGAGCAAGGTCATCTAGTTATAATGATGCACATCTTGCATTGAAGGTTGGCTATAAGAAATTATGATTCTCCGTGCCTTTCAAATGTGTTAGTTTTGATTATGGCCTCGAACAAATCATTACATCTTTTTTCAGAGCCCATTCAATTGTATATTAAATTTCTGATGTTTGAATACTGTCAAGTGAGTTTGACTTCACTAAAAACTTTGCGGTGCTTGATCTTAAACTGGAATGGTTGTGTACTTTTTCGGAAAATTTAACGAAAGTAATCCAAGTTTTTCAGTCTTCTTGAAATATCCCAACCTTTGTTGTTAATCTCACAAGCGTAGCGCATCTCCCCTCAAAATTCATTCGGTCATGGTAATCTTGAAAACCGCTACAAGTTAGTTGTGCTGTAATGTCTGCATAGCGTTAAGGATAATATTGAGGGATAAATTTGCCTCCTATAAACCAAACTAAAGTTGAGAATAATCCATCCAATTCTTAACTGTTCTTTAACAAACCAAAGGTGCTTATGATGCTCTCTTAATGTGTTAGCAAAAAATGTTTATGCTGCACTCAGTGCTCAGCTCAAACTGGTAAGCGATGTATTTGAGTTGCACACTCACATGAATTTCAGAACTATGTTGATTCCGATAAGCTTTTATTTTAAATGTTTTCTGGTTTGCTTTAATATACTCTCTATGTACAAAAGCTCATTGCCTTATTTCTGTTTCAGTTGTTGGCTTCGGGAAGAAGAGGGGCCCTAACTCATCTGAGAAGTAAGGCAGAAAATGCAAGGATGAATTTCAATTAGTATATTAGGCTTTGGTCTTGTTGTTAGTGTTATTCGACATTTTAGTTCTACAAGTGTTTGCTTTAAAGTGTTTTATGTCGTATTGAAATGGAGACTGCCGAATGATGCTGGTTGTACAAGTTTTGCACTCAATTTACTTTACAATGACTTGTTATTCAATCAGTGTGGTTCTTTTCTAATTTGAAACTCAGTTTATTGAGTTGAATTTTTGACAATCATGGTCTGCCATTTCTCTTGGTGCAATGTTATTTCCGAGAATCTGATAGCCCCCTCTGTTTGGGTTATGGATGCAACCGGCTTAAGAATGTATAAGACGTTCTTGTTAGTGACTATTTTGTCCAATTAGTATTGGTGGCATGTTTTTACAAAATTAGCATCTAGCAAACAATGCTCGGTTGATCCTGTGTGTTGAGGTTTTCTGTGAGTAAGCTTTTCTGATTGACGAGTACAGTACTTGCCATCCAAATTTTAAGGCAGACTAGCACCCGATGAACCTGAGGCAGACTCAACCTACCTACATATGAAAGGAAAGACAATTCTATAGGCTTTTTTGATGGGATTTTGGGTAGATGAATAGCATACATTTTATTGACTTTTTTGATGGCGATGCGTAGATGAATAGCATATCTATAATCAACTGCTTGTTTATCTGTAACCCCCTCTAAGTTTGCGCTCGATGCATTTGCATAAAGAAAGTTGATTGCCTTAACATGTGGTGTTACCCTATAACTTGGAGGAAATACATGATGGAAAATCTGCTATTAACATGTTTGCAACTGATAACTATTCTATCAGAACCGGAAAACCCCTATCACATAGAATGCAGTCTGTCTTGATCTGACATGGACCCAGTTGGTGGATTGATAGCTCTAAATGTGACTACTTGTACTTGAGTAGAAAGCAATATTGTGGGGGTGTTGATGCACTGATGCACATTCCGTGAGAAAGAAGTGCCCTGGTCTGGTCTTTTAGTTATGGTTTCAGCTAGAACATAGGCTGCCTACGTTTGAACAGCAGACACAATTGCGGACAGGCCTGGCAATCTATTCATTAATAGAACATCAATAATTCCGGACAGGTTTGGCAATCTATTCGCTGATGGAACATCAATTGTATTATGTCAGGACCTTTGCTTTCCAATGGAGGGTGTGCAAGCACAGGGCCTCAAAGTAGGTCACATTGGGTCCCTCTCTTGTATGTTTTCGTCTTCTGGTGTACAATTACGCTTTCAAGATAGTATAGCCACTTTACCTTTGTGTTAAGCTGTTAACAATACATGATGTTTCTAATGAAATTTACTTCGAGGATGCATCAAATGAAAGGTACTTTACAATAAAACTTAATGAATCATTGTATAGGGAAATAAAAGACCTTGAATTTTTATTTTTGACTTTACAGAAGAATTACTACGACACTATTAGTACCGACTACCGAATGTATTTGCATTTCAAAATGTAGCCTTGACTAACTCTAAAGTCGCTATCTAAAATCGTCAAATTAACTATTTATAACCTCACCAATTACCTACTAAATACTCAAAAGTAAAGCGGAAAGTAAGGGTCGAATCCAAAGGAAGTGGGTTTGTAATTGGTTTTCAAATGAGTAATCAAAATAGTTGCAATTAAATTAAAAGACAAGTATGTAAAAAAGAGGGGGTTTTGGTTAGTAAAGGAAAATAACAATTAAATGAGAAATTCAAAGAAGAACAAGCAAGCAATTAAAGGATGGAATTATCAATATGAGAATGAAACTTAACCCAATC
>JAOWBH010163449.1:0-11105 GCA_028566215.1 Silene coronaria
TCCTACACCCAAGTTATAAACACCTTGACCCAACGAATATTGACAAGCTAATACTGGCTGAGATACCTGATAAAGAAGTAGACCAGTTGGATATGAATCAGTTATGCAGTTCATGGTACATGGTCCATGTGGCACTCTGAACTTAGAGTCACCGTGTATGGTTGACGGAAACTGCTCGAAATATTACCCAATAAAAATTGTCAATGAAGCATCATAAAGTGAGGATGGGTATCCCGAGTACCACAGAAGAAAGGACAACCGAACAGGTGAGAAAAATGGTCACACAGCGGATAATAGATTTGTAGTTCCTTACAATATTGACCTCTTGGTCAAGTACCATGCCCACTTAAATGTCGAGTGGTGTAATAAACATAGATCTATAAAGTATCTTTTCAAGTATATGTCCAAAGGTCCTGACATAGCACTTGCAAGTGTGCAAGAAATGAAGGAAACCCACAACGAAGCTGACATAGCTGGTAAACCAATAGATGAAATTGAGACGTTTCTCTGATGTCGGTATGTCTCAGCCTTCGAAGAATGCTGGCGTATATTTTCTTTTGAGATATAATTTAAGCAGCCCCCCATCCAAAGGTTGTGCTTCTATTTAGAAAAGGAACAAGAAGTGATTTTTGATGATGAAGAGCCACCTGAGGAAGTCCATGAAAGAGTTGGCCAAGCAAAAATAATTCTAACAAAGTGGATGGTGACTAACAAAAAATGCCAAGAAGCCCATCTTTTGACATATGCCGATTTCCTAACTAAACGGATATGGCATAATTAAAAAAAATTGAACGGAAAGGAAAAAAGTCATGAAAATTGGTCGGATATACTTTGCACCACTTAACTCAGGAGAGTTGTATTATTTACGGTTGTTGTTGAATATAGTTAAAGGAGCAACATCTTATGTGGAGAGCCGTAGATGATGTAGTTCACGCGACATTTAAATCCGCCTGTAACGCACTCGGACTTCTAGATGGAGATGATGAATGACACATTGCTTTAACTGAAACCGCAACTTGGTCAACAACAAGACAGCTCCGTGAGGTACTTGAAACACTATTATTGTTCAGCGAAGTTTCAGATCCTAAGAGCATGTGGGAGACCCATTGGTAGAAACTCTCAGATGATATTCTACCGACGCAGCGAAGAAGAATGGGAATTGGAGACTTGCTTCTGAGTGAAGATCAAATAAAAAACTATCCCCTTTATGAGATAGAACAAATTCTCAATTGCAGCAGGTGGAGCCTTACACAATATGGCGATTTCCCATGCTAGATAAGGAGCTACTACTAGGATCCTCAAATAGGTTATTATTGGAGGAGCAAAACTATGACGAACAAGCACTGTGGAGAGAAAAAGAAGTATTGTAATCTGGATTGAATACCGAGCAAAAGGCAGTTTTTGAGACAGTTTTAGAAGCATTGTACAAAAAATAAGGTGGCATTTACTTTGTTTACAGCAGTGGAAGAACGGGGAAGACATATCTCTGGAAAACTTTGATTTCCCGCCTTAGATCTGAAAGTCATATAGTGCTGGCAGTTGCATCATCTGGTATAGCAGCGTTGTTGGTTATTTCCGGGCGAACAACACATTCAAGGTTCGCAATACCCTTAAACTTAACTGACAGTACAAGCTGCAAAATAAACCCGAAATCCGACCTAGCCCATTTAATCAGGAAAGCAACCCTAATTACGTGAGATGAAGCGCCAATGGTTCACAGACATGCTTTTGAGGCCATAGATAGGGCTTTCAGAGATATAATGCAGCTTGATAACCTAACGGCAACGGAAAAAGTATTTGGTGGGAAAATAGGTGTCTTGGGTAGGGACTTTAGACAAATCCTATATGTTGTACCGAGGAAAGGCAGGACTGAAATTGTGGATGCTTCTATTCGTAAATCATCTCAAATCTAGCCATATTGTACTGTGCTCAAGCTGCACAAGGATATGCGGATATCGCATGGAATGAATGAAAAAGAAGCTGCAGAATTAGAGGACTTTAGCAAATGGGTTCTTGACATCGGGGACGTCAAAGTTAAGGCAATCGCAAGGGAGGTGGAGGATGAAGAGACATGGATCAATGTACTTAAAGACATCTTAATTCTACCGACAAGAGATCCAATTGCTTCTATAGTAGAAGAAGTCTACTCAAACCTTTTGGAGAATTATAAAAACCTTGCTTACCTAAAAGGAAGGGCGATTCTTGCACCTAAAAATGAGACAATTGACGAAGTTAATGACTACATGTTACGTCTCTTACCAGGCAAAGTAGTGGTACCAAAAAGTGTGGATAGAATTTGCCCTTTGACAAGAAATTCATCTAACGTGGACAATTTATACCCAATAGAATTCTTAAACTCGCTGAAATTTCCGGATTTACCAAATCATGAAATGCATCTAAAAGTAGGCTGCCCAATCATTTTACTGAGGAACATTAATCAGGCAGCCAGGATGTACAATGGTACAAGGCTAACAATGACCAATATAAGAAGCCGTATAATAGAAGCAACTTTCATCACAGGAACTAATGTCGATATGGTAGTCTTAATACCAAGGATCGAAATGAAACCAACTGATACCAAATGGCCATTTACAATGAAGGGACGACAGTTCCCCATCATGGTATGTTTCACAATGGCAATAAAAAAAACCAGGGACAAACTTTTCAAAAGGTCGGAGTGTACTTGCCAGAACCAGTTTTCAGCCATGGTCAATTGTATGTAGCTGTGTCAAGAGTTACAACTTGGCAAGGGTTGAATGACATAGACGATGAACAAAACCAGAGAACTAGAAATGTCGTTTATAAAGATATCTTATCTGATTTATGAAAACATAGAAGAGAATAACTACTCTGTGCACAACGAAAAAAATTTACTCTTTATTTAAAACCATTGCAGTATTTTTGGTTTAAAGAACATTATTTTTTTTTCTTATAATGGATATTGATTAAAGTTGATGAAGTCTTCAGTAGTATGCTGCAAGTATGCAGTGCATTGTGAGTGACTTATTTCTTCCGCTACAACTATGTTTATACCCTAATTATGTCTTCTTCTCAAAAATCTCTTATCTATGTATTATGCCTCAATAGACTTCTGATTTATGTTTTGAACACTGTGTGAGTGCAATGTTCAATCACTTATTTCTCTTAAGTAACATGTAACATGATGGTTAGAACTTGCCCTATGATGACTGATGCACAAATATGTTAGCCAAACTTGATTTCTTACAGATAGTGCTCATATAAGACTCTCTCTACATGATGTCCAGTTTTTATGATACAAAGTTTTTTTTAATTTAGGAACCTAATCAGCCCCATTTGGTGGAGGTAGACAGCGTCAAACCACATCATCTTCAGCTTCTCCAAAGAAGTAAGGTTACGAGATGGGAGTGATCAAGATGCTAAACAATAAGTCATTCTTCCATAGTAATTATAGTTATCAATTTATACATGCTGTTTGCCTACAATGACCAACATATATGTTAGATTAACAACCTTAAAACTTTACCTTGACTCTAATACTTGATAACTTGCTGGCTGTAGCACTTCTATGTATTTGAACCTACGACAACAAATATCCACCATGCAAAGATTGCTTCTATATGAGCTCCTTATTTTGGTAAGATAGATAAATACACTTCGGGAAACAAAAAAGTTTAATTGGGTGATTCAACAAAATAATACAAGAGTAGCAGAACTAACCCAATGAAAAATGGGATTTCTACTTATTCAACAAAATTTACCAAGTTAACTAAAAAATAAGAAAATAAAAACTTGATCCTTGAAAGTGAAACAATACTCGACATGAGCAAACAGATCCAAGACACAAGACCTAATCAATTATAATAACCCATTTACCATCCTCCCACACCTGATATAGCCGCATATGACTTAGTTCAGTAAAACAACTTTATCAAAAGTGTCAAGAAATACAACGTCATAACTACTTGACGAAACAGCCTGCAAGACCTTTCCTAGCCACCATCCGCCATCCAAAAACACTTCATCTAGATCACCAATGGAGAATTCGGAGCTATGTATATATGGTGGACATGGGCGCACCTGCTCGATGACAACTTCCCTACGAGTAGTCCAACAATCTGGTTCATACAGACGGTCAAACTGGACATGAAACACCCCGTCTTCAATCTCGTGAACCAGATAAGCCACAAAGTAGGCAAAAAAAACCCTAATTCTGGAAAATACACCTCTAATTGCCCGCTAATAGTGTAAAAGCGAACCATTTCCACCGGTTTCTCTATGAACTCCGTACACTATTAACTTCAGCTAACAAGAGTGAACAAATATATGCCGAAGAACTAATATACTTATATCCTTTTTCAATACATACAAAGGGAATACAACGAGAAACAGAACACTAAATATATCAGTTACACTTACCAATTGCCAGTAAAGAAAAATTATTTACAAAAACCGTCCAACTTGCTATATTAACTATGCTAATAATGACAGTCATAATACCATTGACTGTTACAAAAACAGAGAGCCACAACTATGTAAATACTAGGAAATAAGTATAAGGTTAAGTATTACATTGAAAAGATTGCTAAATTAACTATGCTAATGATGACAGTCATAATACCATTGACTGTTACAAAAATAGAGAGCCACAACTATATAAATACTATGAAATAAGTATTAAGTAAAGTATCACATTTAAAAGATATGAACAAACTACTGCCAAAAGAACGGTTACAAAAGCCACAAAAATGCACAAATAAATGTAATGATTAAGAGAGCCTATTTAATAACAGAATAAATACACATCAAAACTGGAAAAAAAAGACTTTTCAAATCCTAGCAGCGTAATTATAAACATAATTAAAGACACAACAAAACTTAAAAATTACTTGGACTTTCCAAATGCTACCCACCACTTCGGTAGGCTATAAATTTGTGTAGTAGAAAAACAAACAAAGAAAACGCTGCTCACATAGAGGTAACCTCTACAGTCAATTGATTTTATAAGAGAGGATAGAAAAAATATATAGAAACAACGAATCACACTAAAGCAAAAAAATACTCTCATTAACCTTAAAGGTTCTAAAATTGTTGCAGTTAAACAAGCACAACGAATAATAACAAGGGAGACCTCAAGTAGCAACAATAGCAACATTGAAACCTTCAAAGTCAACATCTTACAGCTCGCGCAAGAAGAATTTGGGAAATAACACTGAGCGAAGACGAACAGCCAGTTTCACTCGACATGGTTTTGCTAGACCAAGAGGTATATCCAAGTAAATAACACAAATAAGAAGGAAAAACATTACCAACTTTAACATTAACATATCGTGTATAATTGTTGAAAAAGGGTAACCAAATACAAACTACAATACCAAAAAAAACCCGGTAAGCTTATAAAAAGAAACGCTCCAAGAAGGCAAAATGTACAACTTGCACACTTTGAAGTCGCCAAGACCAACAGATCATATCAGCTCGTTACCAGCACTGACAATATAATTAAGTGCACGCCTTTCATGACAATAATGGAAGAGGGCGACCAAATCCACCCATTCCCTCGACATAAATTTGAGATTCATCCTCTAAACAACCTACTAGAGCGATCCAACAAAATTGATTTCTTGATAGGTATTCACAACAAAACTCAAACTAACATACAAACAAAAACAGGACATAATTACAGACCAATCCATACATTTTGCAGATGTCATTGGCGTGCTAACAAGCGTTGAGAAAATGAGAGAAGTCATGACAAAGACCGGAAAGACACTTCTCCGCCATGTATACATCCAGGACACCAGGTAAGAACAACTACACCACAGACAAAAAAAAACTAAATGAGGTTGATTTACGCCTAACGAAAAACTATTCAAATCACAAGAAGGAACCAATGAGAGTTACACTTTGGGGCAACGCAGCAGACCTAATAAATGAAGCTACAGCGGCAGTAGTCAAGGATGAAGTAAACACAGTTGTGATAACCTCTATGAAAGTTGTTTACTATCAAGGTCAAAAGCTTTATCCCATTTTCGCAAAGAAAAATTAACTCAAGGAAATCAGAAAAGTCTAATACCAATGTGCAAAATATTAGGTGTTGACCAGTTACAGTCTAGTTACGGGACAAAAATATACCTCAACCTCGACATACCAGAAGCAACAAACCTAGCACAAAGGTGAGCTCATTAAATAAACGATGTTACAGCTCCAATGTTTATCCAATATAAGGAAAAAAAAAAGATCAAGCAGCTTAAACGACAAGACCCCAGTGAAATTCATCGACAACAACATTGAAACCGATGCAGAGGAACCACCCAACAAAAGCCTTGCAGAACTACAGGAGATGGGACTCTCAAACGAGGAAATGAGACACAGCTACCACCAATAGTGCAAATTACAATTAATGAAACATTATGAATTTGTTTAACGGATTAAAACATGCCCGACTATAACAGAAATACACACTGATGTCGAGTGGAAGTACATGTCCTTGTAATAACCCAGATTTCTGTAACTGAACACTCGACCTAGTGGAGGTGGCACTCGAGAGAGTGGGGATGGAACTCGACCGAGTGCACGGTCTCCAGACCTTGTTTCCGCGTGTTGGGCTCCGTGTTATTGGGCCTTTCTATATAATCTTCTAAATCAATTTCTTCTTCATTTCTAAACCTAAAACCCTCTCTTTACCTCCCCATACTCTCTCTGTCTCTCTCTAAACTCTGCAAGCTCTCTCAAATATTCTCTAAATAATTTCCCTTTATTCTAGTGTAGACCAAGCTTGGATTTTGAGGATTTATCTACCTAGTTTGATTCTTTCTTATTCCATTCCATTTTGTAAGTCAACACTCATCTTTCTCTTATAATTTTATGTTGACTCAAACCCTAAAATTTGAGGGTTTTAATGGGTAATATTATTTAGTGATTTTTATTAGTGTAATGGGTAATTAAAGGGTACTAATAAGGGATTTTAATAATTATAATATTATAGGATGTATTGTGATAGTTATTATGTGATTCTTGTAGGATGAGACGGTTTTATGAGATGGATCCTTGTTGTCTAGGATTTGTGTATGAAGTATGCTAAAAGGTAGGTTAATCGTACTCGGTTTCAATAATAATGCTGTGGTAAATGTTGTTGTTAATATTGTTGTTAATGTTGTTACCAATGTTGTTGTTAATGTTGTTTTGTGTGTTGTGGTTAATGTTGCAATTGGTTTCAAATAATTAGGACATATGCATTATAACATGATTAGTGAATATTGATATCATTAAGGGGTTATTATGATGGTTGAGTTACATTATAACATGTAAGGTAATAGTAGTTAATTTCTTGTTGTTGGCATAATTGTACCATATCATGATTAAATGGGTAATTGTTGATTGGTCTCATATTGTGATTGGAAGTGCATTTGTGAATGATAATGGATTATTGTTGATATGAGCATGATGACATATTGAGATTTATGATTCATGTGTCAAATTATATGTTGTTGCGTTTGTGGCATATTGTACATGTGTTTGATATTGGATGTTGGAAGTGGTTGTTGAGGAGATGTAAGACGGTTAAGAGACCGTCTTACGCTTAGATCGCCTATTGGGGCTTCCCACCTCAATAGGGATGTGCACATTAATAGTTTGAGTACAGAGAGACTTGCGATGCGTCGCAATGTTGGGCAGGGGCCCAGTTATCGCTCGGGCCCTTTACTTGGGTGCGTCCCGTTACTTGTTTCGGACTGCGGTCCAGGTAGTGGGAGGTGAGCGGTGTTACAGTGCCGTCACCAGGTTGTGGGTGCCGTGGGCGTGTCCCTGGCATCGGTTTTGGTGGGGGAATGGTGGTATTGGCGATACAGGTTTTTGCCTTGTGATGCATTCATAGTTGCATATCATAACCATGTTGCATATCATAGTCATATCAATCGTCTATCACGTTTAATTGTATTATTGAAACTGGCCTTTGTAATGTTGTGTAAATTGTCACCTATTTCTGGGGTGGCCTGTGGTGATCTATATGATATTTTCGATCATATGGGGAATAGTTTGATTTACAGGTTTGTATATAGCATGGTCGGATTTGAAGTCGAGTACGTAGTCATTTTGTATATGATTAGACCTAGTCGAGTTGTATTTCATCATTTGTATATAGTATATTTCATTTATTTAATTCATTAAACATTTATTTTAATAAATGTTCTTTGATTGGAGTTTTGGAATCACTACCTCGGAAAACCAAGATGGTAACCCTTCAATTATCTTGGCCGGATGATTGGGGGTGTTACAGTCAGGCATAATATGTAAGAGTGGTCTCCAAGAAGACAAAATATGCTTCCAATGCAACAAGTTGGTTCAATACCCAACACAAAGTTAAACAAACAAAAGCATCTACTTGCATAAAAATACTAGAACTAAACATTTCGAAAACAACAAGTACAGGATAATGACAACCATATCAGATGGAGAAGCCTCCGCCAAGCTGGTGATATTCGACAAAGAAGCAGAGAAGGTCATTGGGAAACCAATAAATAAGCGGTTGGGCATATATGAACAGGTAAAACTACCCCACCAGCCATATATATGAACCAATACATAATAATAACCAAAAACTAAATACCTACAAATATTATTTGCAGGAGAATGGAAAAGAAAGGGTATTGGACATATTACAACAATGTATAGGAAAACAACACGCATTTAAAGTCAAGGTTGGAATGAGCAAATTTGGATATGACCGAGAACTAAAAGTACAAAAAACACTAACATCAGACGAAGACGAAGAGGGAAAAACCGTGATCAACAAAGGCAAAAAAAAGGTAAGATAGAAAACTGCATACCATGGTAAAAATGTTGAAACAAAACATTTAACATTGAAATGTGACATAATACACAGGCAACGCTAGATCAGGAGGGACCCCCACAGCCACCTATAAATGGAGTTTCCTCCTAAACACCAGAGATGAAGGAAAAGCGAAAACCAGAAAAGTATGTAAACCCAATTGATGGAATAATAGATTCCACATATACATTCAAAAGAACAGATGTAACAAAAAAATCAACGAAAAATGCAGGGCTAGAAGAGGAGAAAAAGACATCAAGCTTGAGGGAAGTAGCGCCAGCAAGCGTGCAAAAGCACAATAGACAGCACCATAACACACAATGAGGATGTTAAAAAACACACGAAAATATTCACCTGCTAGAATAAATTGGGCCAACCAAGAATAATAAGGGCTCCTTTAATACTTTTTAGCACTGTAGATAAAATTATTAGTAGACGTGACTTATACTAAGAACTACAGAGAATATTGTTGTTGACATCCTCCTCCTTCTTTATATTATCAAGTTGTCTTAATCTTTAATTTGTTTCCGCTTATTAATGAACCTACAATAACTCCAATCATAAAAGTCATGTAAGTTTCACGGGCACCCGAACTAGTTAGTATAATAATTTTTGTTGCATTCATACCTCATTTTGTTTGGGCAAATTGTCAAACAATTTTGGTATAAATAGCCATGTATAGTTAGTTTTTTCGACCAATGAGAAATTTAATGTTTACCTGTTAGACATTTGATGCCAACTTGTTCACAAATTGAAGAATTTGGCAAAAGGAAATATTTTTTTATCAAAACATAATAGATAGAAATGAACATAAGAACATCTTTTACAAGTCAAGCAATAAAAAATGTATTAATCATTTCAGGTCATTTCAAATCAGGTTGACTGTGGGTCGGGTGGTTTCAGACCGGGTCATTTTGGGTCGAGTTTCTTTCTGGTCAATCAAGGTTCAGGTTGGGTCAATTCTTGTTTCGAGTTATTTTCAGGTCAAACAATATCGGGTCACTTTCGGGCCTCGGGGCAGCCTTATCGGGTCCGGTTATTCGGGTCGATTCAGCTTTGTCAGGTCTATATACATCTATGTAATAATGAGGTTCCTCGACAATATCAATTCACACCTAAAAATTTGGGAACCTTCCCAAAGTAACACAAATTGGCTTTACTCTATCTTTAGAGATCTCCCTTAAAAACAGTGGAGCCTTATATTATGGGGAGGTATGTGCAATAGTAAGGTTCCTCACTTGATGAGAGAGAGAGCATTTGGGGAAGTAATTTCTCACATTTACGGAAGCTCTTATATTCCTCTAATTTTTCGGCTCTTCCTCTATCTTTTTGACACCTCATTCTCTCTTTGATCATATACCTTATTTTCCACAATGTTCATCCTCTTACTTATTTTTTCTCTTAATTGTTTTTTCTACAATGGAGGGAATTTTCTTACATTACAGTTCGTAGATTATACTACCAGTTGTAGTACAATTGGTGGTATAGATTTTGAGCTACTATATAAAGTTTACGAGTTTACATGTAAAGTATATGAGCTTTGTTGTGAATAAATATATAGCTCAAATAATTGATATCTAACTCATAAACAATACATATAAGCTCAACTAGATTTTAATTTTATCATACAAAAAAAATACTATATACCTAGGCCAAAGGTTCATTGTCCTCTAAAATTAGAGGAATTAACCATCTTCCTCTTGCTAAGAGAACATTAAGCATAAGTCTTACAATAGAGAGAGAATGTCCTCTTAGAAGAGAGATAGAGAGAGAGAGGGAGTTAAGAGGTGGATCATCCTCTGTAACACCCCACCCTACCTTGGAGCCTTCAGCAAGACCTTCCTTGGCAAGGTGCGGTATCACCATCTCGGTTTCCCGAGGTAGTAGACATCATAGTAACCATAATGAAACATTATAAAATATATTACAAATTAATAAATGATTACAGCGGAATAAGAAAGGATTACAACTCGTCAACTACACTTACAATCTATGTCAGATGCCACGAACCAGCTCGTGTCCGGATGCCCTCCAACTGCTCCCGACCAAGCCGTCCACACTAATACCTGCTAATCTAACTGCTCACCATTTGCCAGCAATATCAAATGGATCATAGCAGAGCACATAAGAAAGAAGAAACACAAACAACACACACTAGTCAGTAATGGCAACACAATAACTACAAGGTACACACAAGCACGCATAACTCACACCATGAACATCATCGCCAACCATCAACTAGGTCCTGAAGATAACAGGCACCTCTCCAGTGGGGGACCGCAGCCACACCCACAACCAC
>JAOWBH010163460.1:0-11104 GCA_028566215.1 Silene coronaria
CTTTCAAATTAAACACCATTTTTGTGCTCTAGAGGCCTTGATCTACTACTTGTTGGGAGCAATTTGAAGAAATTCGTGGGTAGCATTTCCAAGGATTTCATGGGACGGATTTTTTTTTTTGAAGCATTTGGTGAGTTTTTCTTCATTAATCTTCGTTTCCCTTCAATTTAAGCATCTTATTTGGGTTCAAGGAAATTTTGATGATGGTTTTTGTTGAAAATAATTTTGAATGTTGAGTTGTTGTTGATGATGGCTTAAGGACATTCTCTAGGTGACTTGATTACGCTCTTGTTAGAGAATGATCCTTCACTTGCTCTCTTCTCTAGGTGATTTGATTACACCAATGATGAGACAACAAAATCCAAATTTTTTCAAACCCCAAAATTCCAAATTTGAAAAAATAAAAAAAATAATAATAATAATAATTTGAAAAATTTTGAAAAACTTGTTAAAAACACACAAAAAAAGTTGAAAAGGAAAAAAATTCAAAAAGCTGCTTACTTTCTTCTCCTTCCCTAGCTTAGTCCGTTGAGGACAATGTACATTTCAAGTGTGGGGAGGGGATTTATTATCAAAAATCCAAAAAAAATTGAAAAATTGAAAATTTTCAAAAATGCTTAAACATGTTGTTTATTTTTAGTGGATTAGCTTGTATATATTTGCATTGTGCTTCTATTTCAACTAACCTAGGTACACCATATCGTACGAGACACGCATGTGGGAATTTGAAGACCACCTCGGTATGATTGTTTACTCTCTTTTGCCTACCCCATTTTCCTTTCATTCACATGAGAAGTTTGGGGAGATTTGTTGATGACGATGATATGAATTTTGAGGAATTGGTGGTTGTGTACCTATGTGCTGTTAGGAGGAGTAGAATTGTGTTGTGTTGCATATAGAATTTAGTTGCATTTGATATAAATTTGTATATATTAGGTTGCATGCATGCATATCATTTAGTTGCATTTTAGAAAATTTAGAAAATATGTCAAATTACAAATAGGTAGTTGATATTGTTCTCTTTTCCGAATAATAGTGATCTTTCATGTAAATTAGAATTATGTGAAATTGTACATGAGAACATTTTACAATTTGCATCGGTTAGATTAGTTATTTATTTGACCTCCCAATGTGAACCAAGTGTGGGCGGAACTTTCATGCCATTTCAACCCTTATGCAATGTCCCGCTTGTATTTATGTCTAGGTGACTATTTAGGCTTGGCGGCCACCATTGTTTTTGAAAACAAAACAAAAAAATTGAAAAACAAATGAAAACCCAAAAACATTTCCAATAAAAAAAAATAGAGGAGAACTAAAAATTGGGTAATACCGTGGCGAATCTCAATAGCGTCACGGATTGCTTTGTGGCGAATCTCAAGAACGTCACCTCTCTTATTTTCAAAAAGAGGCTTTACATCAATTAATATTCCCTTGTTGCCATAAATTCCAAACTAAATTCCAATTTTGTGAGCAAAAATAACAATTGTTTTGTCTCAAATGAAAGCTAAGTGACCAAGTCAAATATTCAAATGTATCGTCAAGTTTTCAAGGAAAGAAAAGAAAGGGAATGCCTCAAAAATAAAAGCTCAAATTATCAAAAACTTAGCCCTCCTTTGCCGCCAAGCTAGAATGGAACGATCCTTATTTGACTTTGGTGAACGAGACATAAAATACGACGTGGGATGGCATAATGGGAGTCCTACTCCGCCACTTTTCCCCCACTCACACTTGTATTTGGAGGATAGGTGAATAATTAACCGCTTATGCATCTTGTAAATGTTGTTTTCTAAACTTTTTCGCACTCAATTCTTTTGTACATACTAGACCACTAGTTTAAGAAAGGATGAACAAATGAAACTACCGAACTTGTTAAATATGGCTCGACTACCTTACTGAGGGGGTAGTCAATTTTTGATTATGTGAGCATGTTTTGATTTGACGATGTTAATTGCTTTGTTCACTCCTTTTTGTGCAAGACCGTGCTTGCCTTGCGAATTTTGCTTTTCCCTCATGATTCTACATCCTCTACTGCTATTTTTCTCCAACTAGAACAACTTGATACATTCATATCTCTGTCTTGCTCTCTTAACATTAATTAAAATCACTACCCCCAATAGACTATAAACAACAGTAAATACATTCATATCTTTGTCTTGCTCTCTTCCATCATTATTTTTCTCCAACTAGAACAACTTGATAGCTAGCTTAGTGAAGACATCATTGAAGTGCGGCATCTCATCTTCCATCTTTGTAACTTTACCCATTATATCCTCAACACTTGCATTCACAGCCTCAACTTTAGCTTTCAGCTTCACCATCTCAAACTCCAACCTGCTCTTTTCCATTCTATGTTGCTCAGCTTCATCCTTCAATCTCATTATCTCGGTCCTACGGTTTCTTCGCCTAGTTATAATATCCGTCAACTCAACTATTCGTCGTCTGAGCAATATAACATCATAACCCATCTTTTCTAGTTCCACCATTGTCTCCCATAGTCTTTTGGCATCAGCTGAGAATCCATCTACTTGCAAACTTAGCAAATTATCAACGGTTTCTTCAAATATGTTGTCCCATGCGTTGATCAATCTTTGTTTTGCAACATTGGAGTAGGGCTTAAGGGGTAAGAAATGTGGGTTTTGGGGCATGCCCTTCAGAATTCTGGACACTATAACAATCTCTGTTGAAGCCCTTGAAGGCGACTTTGGTTCTGATTTCTCTTGCATCTCTTTCATGATTGGTTCCTCTATCATAAACACTAGCAATAATTAGATGCATGCCAATAAAGATTTAAACAAAACAGGATTGTAAAGTGCATTACAAACAATTTTAAAGATGTGTATTGCTGAGTAAAAAAATGATTTATATTAATGGCTCGATATAGGTGAACAGTCAATTATAAGGGCCTAAACATAACATCTAAAAGTGGCTGATCAAAGCACTTAAGAATAGTTTAAGAACTAATCATTGACTTTATGAATTGGACAATTTTATAAATCGAGGGTACTGTTAGAATTTAAAAAAAAAAAAAACATAAAAGCACAACAAAAATATTATAATTTTAAGTTAATTACATGAAACCACAGAGTAGATGACTTGCATAATTAAGATATACAATAAACAAAGCTTACCTGAGGTAAAAGTAAAACAGTTTGGTGAAGAAAGTTTAGAAGAATAAGTGGATCCCTCAAAATGACATGGTATCTCCCCAGTTACTGCTGATGGAGTTGCGAACTTGGTTTTAACAGTTTCAGGTTTCTCATGAGGAGCTTTCATGGAGTTTTCATCCTCATTTGCTTTTTCTGCCACTCCAAAACGTAATCAATTCGTCTTCAAATATGGCCATATTATGATTTAAGTAAGGAAACACTCCGTACCTATGCTCAAATTGAATATTTCCCTTCGATTTCAAGAAGCTTATATTAGAGTTTCATGTTCCACAATAATCATTTTCAGAACCATCCCAACAAACTACGGAGTACTTTATCAAAATCATTATTGCAGCGTCTAGGCAAGGTGGTGTGAAGACAAACGATTACCTTGATAAGTACACACCTCTTTAACATTCAAGTATGATCAACAAAACATTGTAATGCGACCTCTTGTACAAACTAGCAGAACATGTTAGGGGAAAGGGCATATTGGCATCACAGATTCACAGCACATAACCTATCAAGAAACAATTCATGGAATGATAATGGAAACATAATCGTCACAACATACATTGCCCCAGCCAGTGTGTCAATGGCGCTGATCTATGGTTGGATTTGTTGGGGATTGGATACACGCAATTTCCAAGTATGTAACCTTACAACGCGTCAAAAATAAAAGGTTGTTTCCAGGTGAGCAGCCATAGTGAAAATTACGTCTTAAATTGATCAATCACAATCACAGCTCTTTCCTAATATAAGAAGTTGATATAGTGTAAAATCATTTTAGTTTATTTCATGATAAACCAAGCCAAATAATAATGGAACTTTGACTTCCTCATAAGTGAAGATATAAAAAAAAAAAACCTGTTAACCAAGACGGCAAAATTCTGTACTAAAGAAGTCGGCGTCTTTCCCCTACCTAATGCCAATATAATCTACATTTTCTGAGATTTAATTTCCATAATGTTTCATAACAGAATTTATTACAGATTCCTATTCTATACTAAATTAGTTATAGACGATTGAGAATACTGTTGGGGTGGCCAACCCAAGTCCCATATTGGAGAGGAAGCGGAGTATTGCCTTCTTTATAAGAGACACCTTCCACTCCATTAGTATGAGGCCTTTTGGGAAGGAGCCGGTTTGGACCAAAGCGAATGTGAAGGCGAGACCACAATGTTATTGGGATTGCTCAGTTGGCTGAAATTGGCTTAGCTATTACTAGGTAATCGAAATTGGCTTAACTACCAATCTACCATCACACTCACTTCCCTTGTATTTTCATCTCTTTTTTCGACCCCTCTTACTTTAATAACAAACTGCCATTCCAAGCGCGTCATAAAGTTAAAAAAACTCAAGTTCAGTTTCCTCAAATGATTAATATTGTAACAAATCAAACGAACTAATAAACATTGTAAGCTTACATAAGAATTCAAGTATAGTAGGAGATAATATGTAAATAACTCTTGTGATAATTGTAATATTTGTATAGTATCTTGTATATTTGGAGTTAAAGTTGAAAATTTGTAGGGGGAGAACTAATAATAGAATGAGAATAAGAGATGCTAAAGAATTTGTGAAAGAAAAAATCAAAACTTTTCGACAGCCCCTGGTATCCTACAACCCTAGTTCAAAAGTGAAAAGTGATATAATATGCAAAGCAAATAGAGAAAGTAAGAAGAAAATAGTAAAGAAGGAAATACCAAAGGTAGAAGAAGGAAATCTCTTGAAACGGCGACGTACAATCCGACGACGGGGAACGCTACTGCTGAGGTTGGGGTTGGGGACCCCTGCGTTAAGTCATAAGTTTAATGTGAATAATGAATTGTGATCATCTTCATGAAAATTGAGGGGAAAATACCTGGTGAGAATGATGGTAACGAGGAGTTCAACTCTGAGGATGTAAACCAGAATGTGCTTGATTGACTCATCGTCTTCTTCTGCTCTCAACCCTTCCCTCTGCTGCAGACTAACCTTTTCTTTTCAGGGTGTCCCAAATGTTTAAATAAACAGGATGTTTGCTTTAGCGGTGGGTTCAGTAATGAATTCATTTTTTGTTAACTCAAGGCTTGGTACTCGCTATAGCACTGAAACGGACGCACATCCTAAAACGTGACGCGACATTCCATAAAATATAGGACACTTGACATGCTATTTAAATTTATTAAAAAATATATACATTTTATAGTTTTAGACGTACGATTTTACTTTTGTAAAAGTATTTAATATTAAATTTCAATAAGTGAAGGTAAAATTTAATCCTTGAATATAACACATTCTCATTTCCCACTCAAATCTCATCTTTCATTTCAATCATTGTCTAAAGAATATCATTCACCGCAAATTCAACTCATTTCCCCATCATAACACAACGCACAGTAAGTGGATTATACATCTGATGTACTACCACCAGTTTTATAGTTTATGAGCATTATAACAAAATTTTTGAGTTTTGCTTTAAAAATTATAAGTTTTACTATAAAGCTTTTGAGTTCATTCACATTAAATATTAAGCTCAAAAAAATTACAATAAAACTCAAAAATATTACATATAAGCTTAGTGATTTGAGTTTTGACCAAAAATAAAATAAAATCTAACTTATAAACTTTAATGAGCTCAGAAAAAATGCACATATGCTCAAAAACGAGGTAATAAGCTCAAAAAAAATACACATGCTCAAAAAAAAATAAAGTATGAGGTAATAAGCTCGAAAAAAATACACATATGCCCAAAAACAAAAAAGTCTGAGGTAGTACATCCGATGTATGTTCTTATTTCTCCATAATGCACGCTATTCACCTTAAATTCAACTTGATTCCGTTTAAAAGTGAGTCTAAAATGTGTCCAAATACCATGTACATGTGTAGGGCACATGACCAAATAAATGAAGAAAGTTAAACACAGCTTCATAGGCGTCTGACACGTTTAGGCGTGTGTCCGACGAGTGGTGGTGTCCAACACGATGTCGGACACGAGACGACTGATTAAGAGAGTGTTCGTGCTGCCTAAATTCTAGGCGAAATAAATAAATGAGACTGATGGAGTAATATTTTTAATTTATTTACCTTTTATTTATTTATTTTAACTTGATTTGTCCCCTTAAGTCATCCCACTTTGCTACAATCTTTGGGTTATTGTAACACCCCATTTACCGAGAGGTCTTAGCAAAACCTTCCAAAGCAAATAGAAGGATTGTCATCTCAGACTTTAAGGAATATGTTGCGAGCTTGTATGATGGAGTTTGGTGGATCGTGGTAAGATCGGTTTGTTTGATCGTTTTTCATACAACCATAGTTATTATGCAAGCATTGGTATGACACCGTTTGAAGCAAAATATGAGAGGAAGTGAAGGACTGATCCTAGGATGACGTGACGAAGTCAGTTGTGCTAGAATTTTGATATGAAAATGTTAATTCGCTAATGCTCGGAGTTGCGATTCATTCAAAAACGGGTTATATAGCTACTTCAAATAACGATTTACATTTAACCAATAGCTGCAAAAAAAAAAAAATGACATGAACCCATTAAGAGGGAATAGTTTGAAATGGACCCTTATTAACGAAATACAAATATATAAAAATCGGACAAGATAAGTTTATATTTTATTAAACAAAGACCTCTAAATTAAATTTCGGCGCTTTAGTGCATACACTATTATATTGCAGGTATAATTTGGAAGGTTGTCGGTCGAAGCCGAGTAATAGGGAAATCATTGGGGCAATGCGGTGGTAGATATAGGCTTCCTCGTACTCGCACCCACCAAGAAAACCCCGTACCCATACCTGCTCACCACTCATGGCGGGTACAAGTTTCCAAAACCATACCCGCCCCAACGGGTGGAAATGTAAACTGTACTCGCCCCACTAACCCATTAAACCGGTACACCTTAATAACATTCAATAATATTTGTAATTTTAGTTTTTTGTCACAGAAGTTACTGTAATAATTGTTTTTTTATAAAATAAAAACAATTATTATTAACATATCTTAATTATATAAAGTAAGATTTTTATAATTATCATAATACTATTAATTTTTTAATGATTGGCTTTGTAGAGATTTTTGCTATGACTTCACACACAATAATAAATATAAGAACCGAAAAAATAAAAAGGACACAATATTTACGAGGTTTACCAAATTGGTGAAGTCCTCACTATAGTCGCACTAGGAATTTTATTGATCACTCAATATGAGGATACAAATTACATAGTTTTCTTCTTCTTTTATAGCTAAATGTCAAACTGAAACTTTCATGTAACTTTCACATATTCATTATCTTGATAAATGTAGAAGAAGTTTTTGTGAGTTAGAAACTCCTCCTTATTAGATACCAATTAGAAACATCGATTACGGAGTTAACACTAGACTTCAACTTTTCAACCTAATGCAACCATGTTCCGCTCATGCCTCATGCATATTCCGCTCATGCCTCATGCATATTCCGCTCATGCCTCATGTAAAAGTCGAGCAAAGGTACTACCCAACCTTGACCTTTTATCTGTAACACCCCCAATTACCCGATCAAGGTAATTGAAGGCGTTATCATCTCGGTTTCCCTAGATAGTGTTTCAAAAGTCCAATTAAAGAACATTTTATAAATAATACGTTTAGTGAATTACATGGTTAGCAATAAATGAATAATAAAATACAACTCGACTAAAGTTTTTGTCATTTACCAAGTGACTATGTAATCTAACTCCAATTGTCCGCAGTACAACCCATGTCCCGAACAATGCCATATCTAAACCTGTAAATCAGACTGCTCCCCATATGATCAGAAATATCATATAGATCAACACAGGCCACCCCAATTAAAAAGGGTGACAGTTTAGACATAGCCACAAATGTCATCTTCAATAATATAACACATATGGAAAGACACGTGAACAAGAATATGAAATACAATGATGCATATATAAATCACAAGTCTCCAATCATCACCACTCCACAACTAACACACCGGTACCCACAACCCGGTGACGACATCGCTACACCGCTACCAAATTGTCGGACTACAGCCCGTAAAAATGTATGAGACACACACCGTGGTACCGAGTTCGAGAGCTACTCGAACCCCTAGTAGACGTCGTGACGCACATGAGTCCCTCTATACTCAAGTCATTAATGTGCACATCTCTCTTGGAGTGGGAAACTCCAAGAGGCAACCCAAGAGTAAGACGATCTCCCGAACCTCGTCACGTCTCCTCAACAACCATATCACCACAGCTCCCCCACAACCTCCAATTTCCACCAACAACCACATGTAACACAATATGCGACACAATATGTCAAGTATGAAATCATCATATGAACCATGAATCGCAACATGCCAAAAATACATGTATCAACCCTTACTCATACTCATGTTATATTACCCTTCTGCTAACCATGTGAGATTAATCATAATTGCCATGAACATGTTATAATGCATTTCTATCAACAACATGGGACTAACAACAATGATCTACCATCATATTATAATGCAACTCCCACCATAATATGAAACAAATACCTATTTACTTTATATCATGTGATAATGCAAATCTAACAACAATACAAGATATATAAACACCCATATTATTGAAATCGAGTAGGAAAATCCTACCTTTCAGCAATCTCCATATTTATAATTAAAATCACTATTTAATATTACCCATAACCCCCCCCCCCACCCAAAAAAAAAAAAAAAAAAAATGAGGGTTAGATAAAAGAAATAAAAAAGGTAGATCTTAAGTTACAAGGTGAAAGGAAGAAGGGGAAGGTGTACCATCTTCAAGTCCAAGCGTAGAATCCAAAGGAGAGTGTTTAGAGAGAAAAAGGAGGATTTAAAGGCTTAGAGAGAGAGAGAGAGGTGAATTATTTAGTGTTAGGGGGAATGAGGTCCCGACATAAACATAAACGCCCCTGACAAAGGTCCAATCGGTCGAGTGTTCGAGCTCTCGGCCGAGTGCAACCCACTCGGACGAGTACATCTCGTACTCGGCCGAGTGCACCTCACTCGGTCGAGTATTGCCCATAATCGGGAGCGTTCACTCTACTCAGTCCACCGAACACTCACTCGATCTAGTATAACTCATTACTCAGCTCACAATTACCCACTCATCCAGTCCAATGTTCTTGTCACTAATCCCAAAGTTCCTTAAACCGTCTTAATAATACCATGTATTACATGGTCATTCAAGTTTGTTCCGACTGGCAACCATGCTTGTCAGGCTTCACTCATCGTTTTTTGGGGCGTGCATTCCCACCTAAACGAAATACCCTTACATTCCTTAACTAAATTCCTTGAACTTTCACACCCATTTGAGCATGCCAGTTTTACCTTGTGCATTCTTGGACCACCATTCGCCTTCAAGCCACTGACTTTACTCCCACGGTGCTTAGTGTAAGGCTTACTATGCATATTTTTCGGATCCTGCAATAAGTATCGTGAAACAATTTCATTCTTCATCCCTCCAGTAGTTACACTGCTCATGTCACTACACCTTGCTATGGTGTACAACGTTCCACTCTTTGTCACACAAGCTACCACCATAGATTCATTAACTATTTTCCAGGAACTTTACAAAGACAAACTTGTAGCCTGCTTCATCAAGCTTTCCAATAGATATCAATTTCTTTCGGGTTGAACATGACATATGTTAGCTCCTACCTACCTCCATTTGGGGTACGTATCTCAACATCACCTTTTCCCATAATAGGTACCGCCTTACTATTTGCCAAGTAAGCAACCAATAAATTTACCATATTTTCCACCAATAAATTTATAAAAGGAATTTTTATCTGGAAAAGCGTGAAATGATACACCAGAGTCTAACACCCAAGACTCACTCAATCGAATCTTTGACACCCACTGTCAAAAAGATCATCTTCATCCTCCACACCTAATGCTTGTCTATCCAACTCTTCCCACTATTTCTATTCCATGGAATCTGACTTAAAGCCTTCCAAAGGAAGATATAAATTCTTTGAATACAAATAATCCATTATTTGCATTTTCCAGAAAGCAAAATATTTCCTATCGAATTTGTCGAATAAATTTTTGCCTCCTTCAATTATTCTGAATTTTAGTGGATCGCTTTTACCTCGCCTATCCAACCAGGCTCTGATACCAGTTTGTAGAGATTTTTGCTATGACCACACACACAATAATAAATATAAAACCAGGAAAATAACAAGGACACAATATTTACGAGGTTCACCAAATTAGCTACGTCTTCACTGTAGTCGCACTAAGAATTTTATTGATCACTCAGTATGAGGATACGGATTACATAATTTCCTTCTTTTTTTTTATAGCTATTTGTCAGACTGAAACTTCCATGTAACTTTCACATATTCATTGCGTTGATCAATGTAGAAGAAGTTTTTGTGAGTTAGAAACTCCTTCTCATTATGTCTCAATTAGAAACATCTAAATCTATAATGGAGGGACTGTAACACCCCTAATAACCCGGCCAAGGTAATTAAGGGCGTTACCATCACGATTTCCCGAGGTAGTGTTTCAAAACCACAATTAAAGACATTTTATTAATAAATACAAGTTTAGTGGATTACAAAACAAATGAATACATATAAAATACAACACGACTACATCTATAACATCTACCAAGTGTCTAAGTACTCGACTTGAAACGGTAGTGCGGCCGAATCCCGATCAATGCGATGTAAAACCTATAAATAAAACTGCTCCTCATATGATCGAAAATATCATATATATCAATGCAGGCCACCACGAAAATAGGTGACAATTTTCTCAACGTCATAAATGTCAGTTTCAATAATACAAAGAGACATGAAAGTCAATAAACGTGAATTTGATATGCAAATATGGATGCAAACATAGATGCTCCAACACCGCCACTGTAATACCCGGAATTAGTAAGAGGATTTAGCTATGCTAATTGGGATTAGTGAGAGGATCATTAGGCATAATGAGAATTCTATAAAC
>JAOWBH010163471.1:0-11104 GCA_028566215.1 Silene coronaria
AATCATATGGGTACCATTTAGAAAAAAATTCTAAAAAAAATAAAATTACCGGGCACGGATCTATACAAAATAGTTTGATCAAGACCCTTCAAAATACCGGGTCGGGTTGATGATGATCCCTTATTAAATAAAACCACACCTCTCTTAAAATCATTCAAGGGAAAAAAAACGCATAACTCCGAATCTCAAGAACCATCTGATTTTATTTATTTTAGGGTTTTTTATTTATTTTCATCTTAATCTTAATTGAAACTAAAATACACTATCATTCTTCTGCACTAATTATTTCACTTCCTATTTTTTCAAATTCTTTAATTCCTTCCATCTTTTTGATTGAATATAATTGGGCATAAACTGAATAGTACTCATTAATTAGTATAATAATCTAAATTATTTTTAGGGTTTTTTGAAGTTGGAGATTAGGATTAATAATTAAGTTAATTATGAACAAGGGTATGTCAAAGGATAGATTGAAGAGAGTTAAATGGGCTTCAGATGATTTGCTTTGTCAGGTAATTGTTGATTTTTTGTTGTTGTTTTTTATTTTGTAAAAAATTGCTTTTTTAAAGTTTAAATTTTGTATTAAGTAAGATTGTTGTTTTATTAGATTTAAATTAATGATGGGTAGTTAGGATTAATGGGTTTTTGATGTAAGTGATGGAGATTAGTGGGTTAATTAAGAACTTAATTAATCAGTGATTTTGGATGAATTGGTGTTGATAATGAAGTTGGTAATGATGAATTAATTGGGTTTGAGTTAAATTATTGGATGGAATCTGCAAATTTTGATGATTTGAAGGAATTTGATGAAGTTGAGTTGCTTAATTGAGACATTAAAAATCGAAAAAACCCGGAAAAGCATTAGCTTTGGTTATTAAAACAAAGATATACTGTTAAACAAAATGTGAAGTAACAAGCTTTGGATTGCTGTCAATGTGAAACAAGCAAATATTCAAGTTTGATGCTGCATCATACATGGTGTGGGGGCTCATTGCTCTTCAAGAGTAATCAATTGATCTATCGGTCACAGTATCGATCACCAAAATAAATTTTAAACGTAATGGATGACGTTAATCTCGGGCAGCAGGTTACTCCACCATTTGGTAACTAATTGGTGTTTATCGAACATTTTAAAGCATTTAGTGAATAAGAAGGTTAATAATTTCATGCATGATAATAATGTTAAGCTAAGCCGTAATGATTAGAATGAATGTAAGTCCTTAAAGAAGATGGAAGTTTGTAGCTATTCAGTTCTGCATTTGTGTTATGAGTTCAAGTTCATCTTCTGATAAATGTGTAGGATGCATGTAACACTATGGCCATTGAGGATTTGGAATTCTGTCATGCTTTCAAGTGAGAAATTTAAAATGATCATAAGTTAACATTTAACCTGTGTTTTACAATTTCATTCGGTAGATGCATGATTTGACAATAAGCTTACCTATTTTATGCTCCTTTAACTAATACAATCCGTCTTGCTTGTGACGGGGGCATCTTACTAGTTCTTTAAACATGGCTAAAAACATCAAATAATATAGCACTTACTAGTTCTTTAAAAGCATCAACGACACTCTTACGGCCTAGGGTATGTGTACCCAATGCTGGACCGTCTTTGTTTCCCGACCTTCTGTTAATTTTATTTGTTGCGGATAATTTAGCAAAATTGGGATCCGTCACTTTTCTATTCTTCACTCTATCCCACCACTCATCGGAAAGCCACTCCGGCCTCTTCTTAGAGTCTTTAGCTGAATTCATAAGTGTTGTAATCCGCCTCTTGATCCGTCTCTCCCACTCCGGTCGAAGATCATAGCCAGGATCCACGGCCCTAACATGAGTCTGTTGTACAAATGAAAACAAATTTCGTTAATAAAAGAAAAGGTGATAAGGGTTTGATCATTTTAAATCGTATCACTTATGCTTTCCTTTCGACTTGTAAAGGTTTAAGTTACTTACTTCATTACCTACTTTACTTTTCATTCTTTATTTATGCCTTCTCTTTATTACACGAAAACCCCAAAGGATATTGATGGTTTGCTGCCTCGTCTTTTTGTTTTGTGCTGCTGGAATGAGCATGCCTTAATGCTGAAAACATCCTACTACAGCCCTCACAAACAAACTTAGCTAGCTACCAATCAGGGGATACGAGACAAGGGTGAGCTAGTAAGCTCCCCTCAACCAGCCACGACATAAGACTCTGTTTTATTTAATTTTTGAGTTCATACAAAAAAGTTTTGGTTTCTAGATTACAAACATGGGCATTATGGAGTTACAAACTTATATTGAGCTAACCGAGTATCAAAATCAAGGACCTCGTTTTAGGGTGGCTGATGCCTGAAACCATTAATTGTGGATATTAGCAAAAGTCACTCAAATTGGTTGCAATACAAATGAAATTGGGGTAGAAAAGAAAAGAAGTTATTGTGTAACTTGTCATCTGTCGTCAAACTAAAGACAAAGTAAAACAGAGTTAAAAACCCCAGTAATTTCGCTACTAATCGAAATGGAGATTATTGTATAAAGGAGAAATGTGGCTCCAAATTCTGAAAATCTGATTTAACATTCTCTCATAGGTATGTGAGAGTTAATGCTCTCCTGTGCTTAGGGGAGTTGATTCACACGCTTGATAAACAAGGTGTTCTAGAAGTATTGAAAACAATCCAACGATGTACTGCTGTCGACCGTTCTCAACCAACTCTTATGTGTACCCTTTCTGTGGCGAACTCTGTCCTAAAGCAGGTAAGCTTTCTACATTTCTGGCTTTACTTTTTACCAAGAATATCTACCTGTATTAATCCACGTCAGAAGCAAGATTTATGTATTTCACTTCATCGTGCCTTTTGCAGTATGGGACAGAGTTCGTTGCGGAAAATGTCCTCCCTCTACTGGCTCCGCTTTTGATTGCCCAGCAGTTAAATGTTCAACAGTTCGCAAAATACATGGCTTTCGTTAAGGACGTCCTAAGGTATTAGATCCTGGGTTACACTGATGGCTATTTTTCTGCACCAATTATTCATCATTATCTAATTTCATTTTAACTTCTGCAAATGTCGAATCACCTAACTGGTAAAGTTTTTTAGTAGTGATACCCATGCCTTCGGTTCGATGCCCATTACGATCAAATAACTCTTGTGTTTCTTTTCACAGCGGAAAGAATATTATCTTAATATATGGTTTTGGTCTGATGACAGGAAAATAGAGGAGAAAAGAGGGGTGTCCGTGTCAGATTATGGAATTCCAGAGGTAAAAAAATCACCTGGTCCAGGAACGCAGTTGGAACCGTCAAAAGAAATCAACGGAACAATCTCGGTATCAGCTGTAAAGAAAAGTGCGTCATGGGATGAAGATTGGCCTGGTGAGAAGAAACCAGACACATCCACCCAATCTTATGCAGGCAATGCGTCTTCTATGAAGCCTGTCAATGAGACCCGGTTGGGAAATGGAGTATCGGTTCAGTCCCATTCAACGTTGAAACCTGTTGTCTCTGATTCACAATTAATGAACTCGTGCCCGTCAATTGACCTTGAATGGCCGCCTCGGACGTCTTCTGGTGCCATCCCTCAAAGTGATAATGAAAGACATAATCAAAGCACATCTACAACCAGCTTCGATGACATTGATCCTTTTGCTGACTGGCCACCTAGGCCGAGTGCCACTGGAGTATCCTCTAATAAGGACGTATCAAATTCCGGCTCAATTTTCTCAAACAATTCAACTTTACCCGTCAATAATGTAGCGAATATGTATCAGGGAAGTTCGGGATTCAACAACTTTTCTTTTGACAATGGGCTAGGATCCGGCCAGTCTTTGGGCTCCCTTAAACACAATCACAACAACTCCGGGGCTGGGAGTAGCTATTCGAGTAAGAGCGGGTCTGATCTTGGTTCGATTTTTGCTTCCACGAAAACCGACAATAATGCCATTAGGCTGGCCCCGCCACCCTCCACTGCTGTCGGAAGAGGGAGGGGGCGAGGGCGAGGAGCTCATGGTCAATCAGGGGCAACACGTAAGGCGCCTTCTGAACAGCCGCCTCTGTTGGATTTGCTATAATGGTGTCAGCGTGCAGTTGAGAAATGTGAAGATTCGAGATCATCTTACGTACGGGATTTTGTTGCTGATTCTGTGATTCATAATATCATACAGACATGGGAGTGGTGATGGTATAGGCTTAGCTATTTTTTCAATTGTATCTATTGTAGGAAATTTGTATGATGGTAATTTTTTGTGCTGTTGCTGCCTACTCCTCAGGTCGTATCAATGTATTGTAGTAAGCTTTGACATACGAACATGAAGATGGAAGAAACAGGTAAAACCACGATGAAGATTTTAGGCCCACATGTTGCAAAATATAGGGGTGTGAAGAAAATTTGATATTGTGACTTGTAAATTTATAGTATTTCAATGAAAACTTGAGTTTATAGAGGCACCACTACTCTCAGTTATTCATGTCCAACCGGATCTGTTGTCAATAATTAGTGGGTGGAGCATGCAATAACAGTTGATCAATACGGAGTACTCCACTATTTGTCTTTAGTGTATTCTTTGATGCTCTAAGTTTATTTAAAAGATCGTCTTGTGCAAGTATTTTTAAGCGATGTGGAGTTTTTTTTCCCCTGATTTCCTTCTTAATGTGCATCCATGCTGATGTATGAAAAGAAGATTGTAGTCTTTGAAAAGGGCACAAGACATTATTAAAAGAAACAATCCGGCAAATCCCGCAAGTTCCAATCGGAAGCCAAATATGTTGAAAATGGGTGTCCATTATTTTGTTGCAAAATGATCGCGATTTGCTCTACGCTCGTCTCTTATGGAAACCTGAATATAGGAGGGCTACTTCCAATAATATAGGATCTATTCTTGGCCATCAACCTTTTATTTCAATCACTTGGCCAACAAATCATATTATTGATTTATTGATTTAGGCTCTGCTCTTTCGTGTTCAAATAATACCCTTCATGTTCAGATTAAATATCTATTCTCATAGACATTAAGAGGCCCCAAGGAAAAGAGGTGATTTTGTTATAAAACACAACTTCCAATTAAAAGATAGGCCACAAAAATGGAAAAACCTACCAAATATAAAAATAGATAACTAAAATGAAACTAAATAACTCCTCACTAGGACAAAGGAGTATAGTAAGACATTTTTATATGGTATTGGTGTATTGTGGTGCGAATTTCGAGACATTTTATTCTGGGCCTTACATACCCGAAAATCGTGGATAATAACCTTTAGATTCGACGAATTTGGCGATTTTGGCGATCTTCTAAAAGAAGATTTTTTTTTTTGCTGAATCCTAGTATATCGAGTTCAACATAATCAAATATGTTTAGTTCAATTTCTTTAAAAACGAAATTAAATGGTAATATCGAGTCCAACGTAACCAAATCATATGATGAAATTTTGTGACTACTAAATAAAAGAGTTTATAGTAGTAACCTTGATGTGCGTGAGCATGTATGTGTTGACTTGCATTGAATCTAACTACACATTTTTGCAATTATTAATTGTATATTTTGCGTCCATTAAGAATGATTGTTTGGATATATCATATATATACCTTCCTCCCATTTCCGTTAATCTAGTTAGTTAACCAAACAACTACACTAGTTAATTACATTTTACACTACTTCACATTATTATGACAACTTTCTTAAGTTGTACCCAATTGACCACTTTTATATATCTTGGGAAATTAGCACAAGCAAAGGTGAAAAGTAGATTTTAGAAAGTGTGACAAAATCAATTAATTATGACACAATAATTTAATCATATTATATGCTATGTTATTTTATTAGTACCACAATTAAATCTTGTGAAGTGCGTATTGAAAACATTAGTTACTTTTGATTATGTTGTTAGCATATACTACTCGGATAACCAAGCGTGTTAAAACAACATAATAATGATGATTGATTAATCTAATGTTTTAACCCATAACAAGCTGATTTTTAACTAAATCAATATGTTTTTTTTAACAAGCAAGACTTTTAATCATATCGAGAAAATCATTGAGCGGTGGCTAGATACTTGCTCATAAACCTATATATGCATTCAATCAACCTTGTCATTTATTTACAGAAAAAACTAGTGTTTCCTATAATAAAGACGGGCGTATGATCTATTATCTACGTGATATATGTGACTACTAGACCAGTAGGCGAAGGCGTCTTCATTCGAACAGAGTAATATAAACCTGACTAACCTAATTACATGAACTACTGAAAATAATAATAAGCTCGAGATAAACCAGAAAATTAAATGAATTCATGGTCATGTAACATAAACTATCTATAATTGTATATCCAATAGTGATTGTCATTGAGTCAATTGTAAGGACGGGAAACAAGGTACGTTATTAGCTCGACTAACAACCCAAAACCAGGAGCCTTAATTAGTGAAAATTATTAAGCAAATTACGTAATTTAGAGTATGACAATTGACAAATACATGTACAATACAAGATTGCTTGTGAAATAAGAGTATCCAATTAACTAAAATAAAGGAAGATTTGCATGCAAAGCCTTAATTAACGCATAATCATCTCATTTTTCCAAATCTGCCTTTTTTCTTCCTTAAGTAATAATACATACAGTTAGTTAATACAAGTATATATAGCACACTACTTAGTTAATTTTAGTATTAGTGGTTACTAAACATAGGATTATAAACCGCGATGAGAATGGGTTCATATAGAGGTTCGAACCTGTTCACGTCACTCTTTTTAGTTTTCTGTTTTTTCTTACCAAGTACGGGAGTTGATGGTACTCAAAACTACAAAGATGCCTTGGCTAAATCCATCTTGTTTTTCCAAGGCCAACGATCCGGTAAACTTGCTAAAGACCAACAGATTAAATGGCGAGGCAACTCTGGCCTTCGTGACGGTTCTCTTGCCGGTGTATGTTGTTACCCTCTTAACCCGCGGATATATGTGATTTACTCAAATACTAACATAATAAATACTTGATTTTCTTTCTTCAAACAATGACAGGTGAATTTGATTGGGGGCTATTACGACGCAGGTGATAACGTTAAATTCAATCTCCCAATGGCCTTTACAGCAACCATGTTATCATGGGGAGTACTCGAGTTTGGGGGTACCATGGGTCCACAACTGAACACGACCAGAGCAGCAATCCGATGGGTGACCAGCTACCTATACAAATGTGCAACTGCCACTCCTGGCAAGCTCTATGTGGGTGTTGGTGACCCTAATGCTGACCACCGATGCTGGGAGAGACCCGAGGACATGGATACACCCCGAACTGTGTACTCAGTATCTGCAAGCAACCCTGGCTCTGATGTTGCAGCAGAGACTGCGGCCGCTCTAGCAGCAGGTGCTTTAGTTTTTAGAAGCACTGACCAAAAGTATGCGAGTATACTTTTGACAGCTGCAAAGAAAGTCATGCAATTTGCTATACAGTACAGAGGTGCTTACAGCGATTCTCTTAAATCCGCTGTCTGCCCTTTCTACTGCTCCTACTCTGGTTACAAGGATGACCTGCTATGGGGTGCAGCCTGGTTGTATAGGGCCACAAAACAGGCGTATTACCTGGATTTCTTGAATTCTCTAGGCGCTAATGACGGGACTGACATCTTCAGTTGGGATAACAAGTTGGCGGGTGCACGCGTTCTCCTTTCAAGGGTTAGTAGCTTATCAAACTCATCTAAATGTACTTTTTGTCAGATTTTGGCAGGTCTACAGAAAATACCATCTTATTTCTCGTATAATAGATGGGAACTAAAATTAAGAGTTGCTTCTTTTCAGGGTGCATTGGTGAACAATAACAAGAATTTCGAGCCTTTTCAGAAATCAGCAGAAGACTTCATGTGCCGAATACTGCCTAACACACCTTCTACCTCAACTCAATACACACCAGGTACATTTTCTTAAAGGTTGTATATAAATGGTCGCATAATTGGTCGTTGTATTTCCGAAAATGACTGATTTAACATACATGAATGTAATCAGGTGGCCTTATATATAAGCTCAGTGGGAGCAATCTCCAGTATGTGACATCGATCACCTTTTTGCTTACAACTTATGCCAAGCTAATGAAGTCTGCAAAGCACACTTTTATGTGCGGCTCAGTCGTAGTCACCCCCACCACCTTAAGACGTCTTGCCAAACGACAGGTTTAATTTATGTTGTGTGTTTTCTTTAACATTTCTGTTCATATCAGTAGAAACAGTAGCAAGCTAATGCAGAGTTAATTAAATGATCGTTTTCAGGTAGACTACATACTCGGAGACAACCCTATGAAAATGTCATACATGGTAGGGTATAGCGGAAACTATCCAAGAAAAATTCATCACAGGGGATCTTCCTTGCCATCGGTGACAAGCCATGCGCAAACAATTGGTTGCAGCGATGGGTTCCAATACTACACTAGCTCGAATCCAAATCCTAATGTCCTAATTGGAGCCATTGTCGGAGGTCCAAACAGCAATGACGCCTACAGTGATGATAGGACAGACTACAGTCGCTCAGAACCTGCTACATATATAAATGCAGCGATTGTGGGACCGCTTGCCTACTTTGCTCAAACGTAAACAACAAAATGTATGTCTAGTTTAAATGTGGAGTATGTAATATTGCTCCCGACTTTCTCATATCCGCGATCTCTTGCTCTAGACGATCCCGTCTTCGATCTAGTGTGAGGGAATTGATCAGAAAGTTATAATCAATGTATGGGTGTCGCCCAACAAGTTAATGTATGAATGAAAATATAGTTATACGTTAAGTTAATTCAGAACATAAACCTATCTTTATGTTAACTCAGAAAGCTTGGAGCTAATAAAGTCACTTCCTGATTCATTATGAATACACGTATAACTTTATAAGAACCAAATAATCACACAAATACGCAAATACTCCCTTCATTTCATTGTCTTCTTAGTTCTTACTATTTACGAGTATTTTTTAAAGCTAATGAGTTGCAAAACTTGACTCACTATAAAGAAAAAATATACTCCTTAGTCCTTAGATAGTGATAGTATAATGCTAAATGCTAAAGAATTTACATTTTTACATTTGATATCAAAACTCCACGGAGTACTATATCATTCTATTTTGTTTGTCTCATGAGAGTCATGACTCTCATCTATCTATTTAACCGTGATTGACATAATCAATACGGATATGTCCGTCTTAACAAAAATCTTTGGGAAATTCTCACTTATACCCCTTTAGTTTTCATTTTCTCACCTATATTCCTCTTTTTTTGAGAAAAAACTTTGACTAATAATAACTCTTAGCAACGATTTCAGAAAGCGGTAAAATTGTTTTCCAAATGACGATTTTTTTTTTCAAACTGAAGATCTCGTAAAGAGGTACAATACTAGGAAAAAAAAATAACGCTTTTCAAAGTGGTATCTAAAAGTTATTGCTAGTTAAAAAAATTTCTCAAAAAAAGAGAGGTACAAGTGAGAAAATAGAAAAATAGACGGAAAATCTTTAATTAACGCCCAAGGTCAACTGGTCAAGGTCTCAAGTCTCAAAGTCTCAAAGCCTCAACCCTTAAAGCCCACAAGTATTGAAATACTACCAATCAGCAACACAAGTGCACAACCACAAGAAATCGAAAAACCCTAACCCCCAAATAAAACCCTCGTCTGCTCCCTCCATCTACCTCTTTCTCCCATCCCTCGTTGTTTTTTACTGTAAGTTTTTTCACTTTTTAATCTCAATTTTTCGTTTCTGATTTTAGAAGTCTGGGGTTCAATCAAAATTGATGTTATCTTGCTTTTCATCATTCAATTATTTTTATTATTCGATGATTATGAGTTGTTTTCTGTATCTTTTTCTTAATTAGTCCGTTAATGTGCGCTAATCTATCCAATAATCGATTGTTTTTGTGTTGCTGTCAATATTAATGATTATGTGTTGAAGAATTTGTTTGATTTTGTGAGAATCCGGAACTGTTTTTGGTAGCTGAGATATCATATGGTCAGAATTCCTATTTTCCAAGTTGGTTTACACTGTTAGGTTGTTAATTAATGTCAAGCAATTATCGTTCGTCGTCAAGCATGTGTTGTCTATGTTATTTCAGCCTTGAGGTTTTTGCTTTTGTTCTTCTGATTGATCTTCAATTTTCGGCGGTCGTAAAGCATGTGTTGTCTATGTTTTCCCAGCCTTGAGGTTTTAACTTTCTTTGTGTTAGGCACTCACCATATGAAAGGTAAAAAAAAAACTAGAAAATGAGATGATTGAGAGTTTACGTAGCCAATTATGAATTGGTTGAGCTTGTCGAATTGATCTTCAGCTTGAAAAGTTAAATTGATCTTCAGCTTGAAAAGTTAAGCTGTTGTATAGTATATTTATGATTATTACTCCCTTTGTCCCAATCATTTATGTAGCTTAGATTAAAATACCCCTCACAACGGATATAAAGGGTAAACAATTGATTGGGACGGAGGGAGTATATGTAAATCCTTGGGCCATAGTATTGGTAGTTCAGTGTGGAGTTCTTGTCTTTTTGTGTGTTGATGGGCGTTTGTTCAGTTTAGGATCCAGAATATCATTCAGTACAGGGACGGCTATTAGAGTATTAGTTGGTTCATCTGGTTAGCGGAACAGATCCCCTAGATTTTGGGATCGATAAAACGAAAATTATATACTGTTATGTTCAAGGGTCAAACGAATGTTTGGCATCCTAATTCTAGAGTACTTTACAGGACTTTATCATATAAGGGGGCGTTTGGTATGGGGTCTTCAGGAGAGGGTAAGGGAATCAGAAGTGATGAAACTCTTTGTTACTGTTTCTTTACTCTATTTTCCCATTCCCTTTCCCTACCATTCCCCCAAACTCCTCTACTTCCCCCACCACCCCCCTAGGGTAACCCATTCCCTTTCCCCTTCATTACCTAACCACCAAATTCCTCACCATCAGCCATGACTTGTCTCTCCTAACGCCTTGACACCGGCGAAGCACCTTCTATGTCACTAAACTCCGATGACTTACCTACCGCGCTGCCCCGTAGCCGACACCCGCCTGGGTCACAATATTTTTGAAACCCAAGTCCCAACCATGGTTTTAAATCTCGGCCGAGACGTATCGTATCGCCCGAGATGTATCGGTATCGGAGGCCGCCGATACGAGATAT
>JAOWBH010163482.1:0-11101 GCA_028566215.1 Silene coronaria
ATATATATATATATATATATATATAGAGAGAGAGAGAGAGAGAGAGATAGAGAGAGAGAGAGAGAGAGAGAGTTAGGATCATATGAGTTAGGTCATTATGCGTGAGTTTCATAAAATATAAGATGGATGGCTGAGATTAAACCTTACTCAACCTATAAATACCCACTTTTCTTTCAATCTCCCTCATTATTATAAAAATCACACACTCTCTCCTCCTTCAACCAAAAAACACACAGAACAAAAAAAATGAAAACGTACAAATTCTGAAATTCAATCTTCGTCAAATTCGTTCAAGTTGCAGGCTACAAACTCAATCTTCATCATACTCGTTCAAATTCGTCATCAATTAAGGAGATTTAGTCATCTCTTTCGCTTCAACTTTGTATTTCTTTTCAATTTCATTATAGGTATGTACTAATTTCATTTTTCTTGACCTGATTTATTCGTTTTCATTAACGTTCTTATCTAATATCTGTTTCATTTTTGTTGGTTCGTTGTATATCCATTTATACTTATGCCTTTGTTGTTAAATTACTTGTTCTCTCATTTTTTCCAATGTTTATAGGGTTTTGAGTTTGATATGAGAATTACAAATGATTTTGTGCATTTTCATGTTGTTTGTAAGGTGTTTGAATAGGTTTTTTTTAATTCAATTGTGTTTATGTATCTTTGATAACTTCGTAGTTAATCTGTTATTAACAGTTATTGTATTACTTTGATCGAGTTATTGTATTATTCAAACTCGGTTATTGTATTACTTTGATCGAGTTATTGTATTATTCAAACTCAGTTATTGTATTGTATACTTATTTCTTGTTTGCAGTGTTAATATGTTAATAACAGTTATTGTATTACTTTAACCGAGTTATTGTATTATTCAAATTCAGTTATTGTATTTTGTAGTTACTTCTTGTTTGCTATGTTAGAATATATTGTGATAATAATAGTTATTGTAATGCTTTAATCGAGTTATTGTATTATTCAAACCTAGTTATTGTATTGTTTTAACTTAGTTATTTCAAATTATAGTTGTTGTAAGATAGTGTCTTCTTATATAATATGTTTAAGTTGGTTATAGTAATATTACATCTCAATTAATATATTGTTTTAACTTAGTTATTTCAATTTGGAGTTATTATTGTGGTCTTATATACTATGCTTATAGTCGGTTATAATAATATGCTTTATTTTTCTAAAATATGCAGTTATTTTATAGTTTTACGGTTATTTCAATACGTATAGGTGGTTATTGTATATCAGTTGCATAGTTATTTTTAACTTACCCCCAATTTGTTTTTATTTCTTTCAGTGAACTTTTGCTGTCTGCTGGTTCAACCCACATCAATAGGGAAGACATGGTTCTCGTTGGGAAGGAATACTGGTGGAAGAAACGTGAACACAACGGCAAGACACGGTCATTGTTGGAAGAAATATTTTTAGACGTTGTATTGGAGATAAATATATGTAATATTTGTATTGTTACTATTGTTAGATGTATTATTTGAAATGCTTCGATGTAATTATGATGATGCTCAGATATAATTTTGTTGGAGATATTTAAGTGTAATGTGTTGAAAACAAAATAGTTATATAATGAAAGTAACTGGGTTTTTTAACCTTCTTATATATTATTATTTCATTTTTCAAATTTTGCTATTGCATTAACCAATCTCAATTATTGATTGAATGAAAATGACTAGATATTCAATTAAACAAGATGAAAACAAACACAACATAGAAATTTGAATATATTTGAGTTTCGTCTCAATACAATAACACGGTTTACTCATTACAATAACTGAGTTTCTATATTACAATAACTAGAAATACCTGAGTTTTACATTACAATAACTGAGTTTCTATATTACAATAACTGGGTTTCTACATTGGAATAACTAAAAATAACAGAGTTTCTACATTACAATGACTGAGTTTTTCCAAATTACAATAATCGAAATTCTACATTACAATAACTGAGTTATTCACCTAAACATGATGAAAACTAACAACAATGACCAAGTATATACATCAATTTTCCATTCAACGTCAATAATTTGTGTCTATCGTGATTCAACCTGCAAATCACCATAAAACAGAAAATAACTTAACAGAACCCATGAAATAACTAGATTGTAAAATAACTGGATTGTAAAATAACTATAACTGACGAATGAATAAATGAATCACATATAAAATAACTGACTTTATTCATTACAATAACTGAGTTTCTACATTTCAATAACTACAAATACCAGAGTTTCTATATTACATTAACTGATTTTATACATTACAATAATTGAGTTTATACATTACAATAACTGAGTTCCTACATTACAATAACCGAGTTTCTGCATTTGAATAACTAATAAATAACCACGTTTCTCCCTTCCAATAACTGAGTTTCCACATTCAACTATACATTTTAACAAACAATAGGTGTGTTAATCTAGATTACCAACAAATTTTCAAAATTATGATAATCAATCATCAATCATATGCCAACGATATGATAAACAAGCATACTAACGGAATAGCAATTGAAATAACTCGCAAAATAACATATATTGACTTATATAATCTACGCTTACCTTCGTTTTATCGATTTACGCTAGGGTTTCTGCAATTTTGGGCAAAAACTAACGATTGATACGTGTATTAATCAAATTGAACGAAGATAATGAATTAATTTTGTGTTTTCTACTTGAGTTACTCTAGTTTTTAGGAAGATTTGATTGAATAATGTCTTGAAATTGAAGAAAATAGGAAAAATGAGAGAAAGAATGAACAAAATAAGGAAAAAAAGAGAAAGAATGTGAAGAAGACGATGAATACAAGAGCTATGATGTTGTTATGCGTGGGTTTTAGGCTAGTCTCAGACCATTGATTTTTTTTTGTGATTTGTTTGACGCGCAATGTTTTTGTTAGCTCATTTGTATATATAGGTAGGGGAAACTCACGAAAAGTGACAAGCTCACCGGATCCCGCCTCATATAAGATATCCTACTTAAATAGCTACCGCTTTCTTAACCGACAAGACACCTCAATCCTATAGAAAACAATAAATAAATATTACTTAACTATATTAATAATTTGACAACTAAGGAGTAATAATCTAACTAATGAAATCTAATCTTTTGATTAGTTTTATTCCGCCCTAACTATTGCTAACTGCATCAGCTAATCCTAATTCGAACCCGACTCAACTAGCTATGTAGAATCGTATCACAAACTCTCTGAACTACATGTACAATTGCCAAGACAAATTATTTAAACAACTGTTTAAACCCTGCAATTTCTCATTAATCAAAATTTGTTTACCTTTGATTAAAATTCAATCAAGACAAAGGGAGTACAAGTACCAAAATTATGAACATCAACCATACGATTCTTCAAATTATTCCTTCATAGCATCTATATATTACCAATAATTCACATTCAAACATGAACAACATACTAAAATAAACAATTAACACCCCCAATTTCACCCATTTTTTCATTCAATTCAAAGGTAAATTATACCAATTAAGATACAATAATTTGAGAATAACTTGAGTCAATCTTATCATCAACAAAAAACCCTCTTCCTAAAACCCAATCTTCAATCATAACTTGAGAATTCAAGCCTTGATCATAAGGCACTAAATGCCCTGCACCCAACACAACAACTTGACTCAAACTCCCCCATTTTTGCACATACCCTGCAACCTCCCCTCTTACACTCCAAACCCGCCTTTCGGAACTTCCAAACTCTTTCAACCCGTCCCACTTTAATTGCGTCAAATACGCCTCAACCGATACCACCCCGTCTCTCAAATCGCTCCCCCCTTGGTACAACAACACTCTAACCTTCTTTTTCAATAAATACTCCAATTTATACTTAACACTCTTCATTACATCCTCATGTAACGCGTTCCCTACCTCGTCGCTACACTCCTCGAATACTTTCGACTTCTTATTCACTCCTAACGCCTTCCTAACCTCCCCGTCTCTTAAAAACTGTTCAACTAAGTCCGTCTCATAGGGCGTTTTCCTTCGTACATCATACAATGTAGCTAACCCGGTCATGTTCTGCAACATCCTTAACACTGTAGTCCTTGCATTCGTCGCTTCATCCCATTTTTTCCCGTCAATCAACTTAACAACTTCTTGTTGGGCGTCCTCCAATTGCGACCTCTGATTCTCATTAATCAATCCGGAATAATACGCATTTAACCCGTGAGTTTTAACTTGACTTTCTGGATCAGTTAACCCATTACCAACCGCGACCCCATGCAAATTAATCCGTTTTTTCTTAGGAACCCAAGCATTTCTTCTTACAATATAATACCCGAAAGACGGTCCATATTTCCCTGCATAACTTTCACCAGTAATATAAACCGGCCTTCCACCAAACAATTTCTTATCCGTCTTAATAAACGCTTTAAGCGCAACGTAGAGATGTTTCGCTACGCCACGTTGATTCCTGGGAATTTCGTCGGATGTACTGGCTACACTAAACCCTGTACCAATAGGATTATCCAAGAACAATAACCCGAAAAGCCGGTTCCATGAATCCTGGTTAGGTTCAAGCTGTAAAGAACGGTTAACCCGCCACGGGCCGAGTTCAAAGAAATTACCAATCATAGAAGAACAACCAGGACCGCCTTGAAGCCATATAAGAAGAGGTGTTTTAGACGGTGATGAAATCGGTTGTTTCGCTTCGTAAAATGTGTAAAATATTGATGAACCAGATGTTGAGTTTACTTTTAAGTAACCTGATTTAGTTGGGATTGCTTCATTTGGGATTGTTGATGAACAAATTGTTGGTAGATTTATGAGTAAAGTTGTGATTGAAAGGATAAAAATTGTGAAAATTTGAAGTTGAAATTGAGATTTCATTGTTTTTGGGTTGTTTATTTTTTTGAGTGAGGAATTTAAGGAGAAAAATAAAGAAAAGTTGAAAGAATCACGAGGAAATAGGGATGTGTTAGTGAGGAATCATCTTTGTGTGTTTTGTATCTAGTGTTCTTGTTTTGTAAGATGATGAGCGCACTTCACGTGGTTGTGGTTGTGCTTGTGGTTGTGGTTGTGCTTGTGCTGCGGCTGGTGCTAATTAAATGATTTAGGGAGTTCTACAAAGATAGCCGTTTGATTATTGGTTTTATTATCTTGGGATTTGTATAGGTGATTCTCAGTTGACTAACACAGTCCACAAGGGCTGGTCATTAGTGCGGCCTTCGGGTCGGCTTGGTTGATTGTGGGGGACCCGCACACGGCTTGGTGCACAAGGGGGGTTTTCACGGGTCGGGGCCTAACCTGAAATCGGCCCGGATGGGTAAATAGGCGGGTTAGGGGCCGGGTCTGGCGGATCAAAGCAATTTGAATTTTAAAAAAAAAAAAATAGAAAATAAGGAGTTGGCGGGTTGTATGTCGGGTCGGGTTCCAAAACTCTGACGCGGATCCGGTCAGGGGGTATACACGGGTCGGGTCGGGTCCATTCACAGGTTAGGCGGGCCGATTTCATTCACAGGTCACAGACAGGCCGGGTCCGGGTTAGCAGGATTGACCCGCTACTTTAACCATCCCGGGTCCACATTAGGGCTGGTCAAAGTTAGGGTCGGCCCAACCTGTCACCAAGGTCATTTTAATTTGGTCCGACCCAGTCAACCCATGTCAGGCTCGGCTATCCCCTACCTCCAGTCTGGCAAAACCTACCTAGCCGGCCTTAACGCTGCCCGTCCTAGGCTCGCCCCGACCGCTTCTAAGCCTGCCTTCCAACCCCCCTTGGGCCGAATACGATTGAGCTTGAATTGGCAATCAGAGGCGTCTCAAAACGAGTGGAGGCCCTGTGCACCATAGAAAAATGAGGCCCCAAATTATAAACGCTATGTGTATTCTGCGTCGAGTTTTGTATTGAATTTCATCAATAAAGCTTATAGATATGGTGACCAAAATCGGAGGCCCGGTTCCGGCGCTCGTGTCTGCACATGGCCTTAGACGCCCCTGATTGGCATGGTCCGAACTGCTTCGACATGTGAGTTGATGTGACCCTCCCCGGGCCGGTATTTGGTTAACCTTTACAGGCCCGGACCGACCCCTTACCCACCTGACCCGAGCCCACCAGTTTGTTTGACCAGCCTTAGGAGGTTGTGTTACAGTCACAATTATAAGGCGTTTGGGGGTACTATTGATTAATTAACTTTGATTCCTAAACTTGGGTCATCGGATCACACTTTCTATATTATACAGAACGGTTAAAAACGGTCTTGAATCTTCATTAAGGTAAGGGTGAGCTTTCACAAGGGATGCCTGACATCAATATATTACCCAAAATCCGTAGAAATAACTTTAAAATAGCAGCCAAACTGGACTTCTCAATATTATAGTGTGTGATTGTGAACTCACACTTGTATATTCCATTCAAGATAAATGCAAATATACGAGTACCTATCTTATGCTGACAATTGACAAGGACTTCCTTCGTTTGTTAGTGTTGTGACTTCTTACAACTCGACCCGCAAATTATTCTTCCTGGTCGGATTCTGAAGTTGCATTATCGATCATTATTATCGGGTCAGTTTGATACAGGCGAGTTTTAGATCAGGTTTCTTTTAAATCTATGGTTATAAATGTCACCATGTCCAGTCAATCATTGTTGTTGCACATCATGAGGCAAACTACTAAACTAGACCCGGACCCATAAAATTCGAAAAATTAACAACCTTAAACCAACCAACCCGACCCGTTACATGACCCAACCCAAGCCAACAGACCCGATTGCCACCTCTAATTGTGACTACCAAGTTTCTCTGTAGGTGAATGAATATACATTTAACTTCAAACTAATCGATTACGGTCAACTCAAATTCTATTGTATAGGAACAGGTCATTTTTGGATGGGATTGTTTGAGCTCAAATATGTTTCTATCTAAGGAAGTCATGAGATCAACGTCACTTTGTTTTTACCTAGAACAAGACGACAAGTCAGGTTAGTTTTGCGAGATCTATCCACAATCAAGTCAAACCAAGCAAAACCCTGCACAAGAAATTTGCATAGACTACCAATATAGTTCAATTTGAAAGATCTACACAAAGTCAATTGTCAAAAAGAAAAAACTTCTATATGAATTTACACAAGCTTTTCCATTCAACACTTGAGCAAGGTGAATCCCAAACTTGGTCACTGGGAAGATCACCACTTGGCTGACAAGCATTTTGCAGTTCTGGAATTGTTGTCGAGATGCGGTTTGAAGGCTCGCATTACTTCCTCATAAACAGGCCTCTTATAGTCCACCGCCTGTCGAAATGAACGTAAATATTCTTCTCGTGTTACATGAATTACTGTGTATGGTGTGTGTGGCGGTTTTAGAGTAAACTCGCTTTACATTTACTCAAAACAAAATTTAATAACTACTCGTGCCATAATTTGTGGCAAAAAGGTACCATGTGTGTAAGTATCTTTAGAGCTTGTTAAAATGTGTTTTCGAGAAACTTATTGATTTGTCATTTTTTCCTCGTTATAAGAAAAAAGTCCAAAGAGACTAATGAAGAGCGAGTATTTTGCAACGTACCTGATCAATGACCTCCTCAGGTGTTGCCCATTTCCACTCTGAAAATTCTACTTCTGCTTCCCCGGTTGCCAAATTGATCTCGCGGTCATCTGCTTTAAACCGCATGAGGAACCTATTTTAGAAATCCAAGTGTTAATGTGTGGCTAATAATATCTTGTAAATTAACAACATTACCCATTATTAGGAGACTAATTGCAATTTGAAATACTGATTACTAGAAGTAATCAAACGGGCATGTATATTGTAACATGTATGAGATACAAATAAAAATAGACACAAAATATGATAAAACAGGTACGATTGTTAAGAAAACCTACCAAAAATAGTTATTTTGAGTCGCAATGAATAATAAATAAACGCAATGGTTGCAAAGAATATATAGAGACAGATACAGAAAAATTGGTCTCTTAATAATTCAGTGAGAGACCGTCTCTCTCAAGAGTTTGTGCTCATAATGACTCGAGCCTATGGCAAGTTATGGGAAAAAGCACTAGGTTTATTGGCTCATTTTGCTTTTTCAATCAATTCTAAATCGAAGAATAGTGACTCTTTGTCGATGATTATCAAAAACAATCGAGTGAGGTTTATTCTGTAATTTTTCATTCCATACAGTTTGTATATTGTATAACAATGGTAAATACTACATAGCTACGTAACTAATGTAAGTCGTATCACACTCCATAAATGCAGTATAAATAGAAATACACCAACAAAAACTAACGAAAACAACTACATGAACAGCATACGTCGGCTAGCAAGCGAGTAAAGTCTATGGAAAGGTACTTATGACTTGGGGTTGACATCAATCAGAGTCTAAATTTGACCTACCACTGAAAAGCTAAAGAGATCAACAAGAACCACCTACTACACATCCTTATGACATTCTAAGGTCCCTGTATATAATGACGATTAACATACGTCTAAACAAAAAAAGCTCGTAGGAACATGGAAGCAGAGAAGGTCAGGGGACTCGGACAATTATGTCATGAAAAAAAATCGAAAAACTACCCAAAATTTGTAGCAGCCTCCACACAAATTACATCAAATTGATCAAGTCCTTTTCTTTATACATACCTTCTTCAGTTCTTTTCCTCCACAGGACGATATTATTTCATGAACTACCATCCATGCAGCATATATGGCACTTACAAAAAAAATGCACCTCTAACTGAACATGAAAGCTTACCATTTCTGAGCTTGACCATGCCATTCACCTCCCCAGAGACGATTGACCTTTGCCTTCACAGCCGGAGGGAAATCATAGGTCAACCACTTCGAAGCCTGCCAAATAACTACAGATTATTTACCAATATAATGTTTTTATACGCCAGTGACTGAAACAAGAGAAGCAATCAAAAGAACATAGGAATTTCAAACCAAGGGTAACAGTCGAAATGGTATTCCCTCGTCCCTCCGTCCCCTTTACATTGTCCAAATTTGACTAGAGGTCATACCTAAGATTTGGCGATGCAATATTATTATTGCCCTTGGGCCTTGATCTACATGCAAAGATAATACCGCATTACCATTACCATTGTGTAAGTGCTTAACTAGAGATAGTATAAGATGAAGGTTGTATATCGCTTGGCTGACATAAAACACACAAACTGGAATTGCATTGGAACTCCAATTCCTCCAAAAATGAAGCAAGATCGTTCGTTCACCTAGATGACCCCTCTAGCTAGATAAGTGAGATGACAATACCAACAAATCAAGATTTAAAGAAGTGTTATATCATTGGATTTTAACCTCGGAAAGGATTTCAACAGACACAATTCCAGTTTCTTCTCGCAATTCCCTGATGGCTGCAGACTTGGGATCTTCACCATCTTCGATTCCTCCCTATTAATAAAAAACAATTAACTTCAAAATCAAGTAGGAATTTAAGAGCAAACTACATGCTACTCTATATCGATTAAAGCAAACTGAATGTAAAGCGAGTTTAATACACTCCAAATCCCATGACAACAGATTAGTTAGACAAGTATGTTAGATATCAAGGGAGATAGGAACCAAGTTATTTACTGCTGATATTGTTCAGTTCATCAGTCTAAGCATTTCATGAAACTCAAATCTGTGAGAGTGTGAGACGAAAAGTAAACATGTTAATACCTGAGGCATCTGCCATGCTCCAGGGACATTTAGCCTTGAAGCCACAAAAATCTGCACCGCGTGAACATGTTAATACAATAATAGTCGTCACATGCATAATCATTCACATTAGGCAAGGGCAGCATACAGAGTTTTACAACTAGCATGAACTCGATCAGTTTGAACAGTACAAGAACAGATTTTCACTAATTGATCTGGACCTATTACATTCCGACTATGCTATTGACTGCCAAGTGCTTTAAAGAAAACTTAGAACAGTGAGGCGCCGGAAATAAATTGAAGGCAGGTCCTTATAGGAAATTTAACATTGTTATCAGCACTTCAGTTTCTGGGAAATTTTAAGTTGCCTCACATAGTCACATACTCACATTTTAGCATGGTATTGAAATCAGTTGTTACACGACGTATGAGCTGTTACACTAAGGATTTTCAGCATCCTGAGTCGATATTTTCCTACATGTAAAGGGTTGCTAAAAGGTAACCCATATTTGGCTGTTACAGCCAGTAAAAAATTAATGAAGCTGATACTCGACCAATACAACTTCTATGACAGATACAAAACAAATCGCGACAAAGAACATTGGACGCGCCACTACGCATAGCAGAACGATTCATGATTATTGTCATGACCGCAACCGATACTACGATTTAATACCATGCATGTTAGGGGGAACTGTTAGATGACAGTCTATTATATTAACCCAATGAAAATTTATCCTATGTTTCACAGAAAAGACGACAATTGATCACTCTATAAACCAAGTAAAAACTCTTCTCTTTCGCCGGTTTGATCAGACAAACGGGTCTATAAAATGAATTTGAATTCGGATAATTTTATTAACAAGGGAAAAAAGTACACCCTGATCTCGTATCAGTCATTTGTTTACTTTGGATTAAAATACTTTTACAAAGAATAAAAACATAAACAAATGATGGGAACGGAGTGTGTATACCCATAAAATCATTAATCCAAGAAATGACATGTTTCCAACTAACCTTTCCTGAATAACAAATGATAACCAACAAACATGATGTACACCCAACAACCAAAAAAGCACAACAGCTAAAAAGATGACATCTTTAGTTAAAACCAACTAATTTTCTAAGATGGTTTTACACAAATATATCGTAAAACAGGTTCTTTCAATGACTACTTTTACACTAAAATAAGTCGTAATTCATGTGATTTGGATCCATTTTACACAATTTTTGCGTAAAACCGCTTTACACAAGACTAACTATACTTAAAACTATCAGTTAATCACTGATCACAAACTGCATATAAACCCAATAGAGTCAAAAACCCAGAAATTAAATTACACACTAATTAAATTATTATTAATAAAGTAATTAAACCATAATAAAATTACCTGATTATCATCATTAATCAGACAAATTCCTACGTTAGGGCGATACCCAGAAGGGAGACCTTCCATTGT
>JAOWBH010163493.1:0-11101 GCA_028566215.1 Silene coronaria
CATTTCGGGTCGCGGGTCAAGATTGACGGGTCCTTGACCCTATAAAACCGGGTCGGGTTTGCGGGTCGGGTTATATTTTGACAGGTCTAATATCTACTATAGGTGGATTACAATCAATCTAGAATGCAAAAATAGAGAACGATGCATAACTACCCCTGTCAAATGGGTCACTCCTGAATTAGGTCAGAATACGGGTTGGGTTAGAGTCAGAATACGGGTCAAGAAATAATTTATAACGCTTTCTTTTAACGATTATTTAATCAAAAAAATATTTTTTAAAATAGTAAAACATATTTAAAATTAAATTTAAAATTATATTCACCGTTAACATAATTATATTAACTTAATTATTAAAATAAAGTTTTTTAATAATTATTTTATTTTAAATATTTAAAAAATTATATAAAATTGACTTTTTAATTGTGTTTGTAATTCTAAGTTATAAAAAATAATAATTTTTTAACTATTTTTTCAAATATAATATATAAATATTAATATTTTAATAAAATTCTTGATTTATCTTTGACTCAACGGGTCGAGTCTCGACTTAAAATAACGGGTCATATCGAATTCGAGTTAAACAGACCGTTAGGTCGAAATTTTCGCATCTTTACTCTGAAAAAACGGGTCGGGGTCGGGTTGGATTTACAGGATGGTCATGTATTGTACCATTTGGTATTTGCTACAACAAATTAGTTTTTCGATTATTTGGGCCTTAGTCTTGCAGGCCTCCTTGACGGCCCTATTTGTAATTTCTCTAGGGATAATGTGTGTAGACCTGGCAAACGGGTCAACCAGGTCGGGTATGAGTGGGCCAATTCGGGCCGGGTTAGTTTGGGTTTGCGATTTTATCGGGTTAGGTCGGATCGGATTAATTCGGGTTTTGGGTGTTTTCGGGAATTTTGGTCGGGTCATTTTCGGGTCAAGCGGGTCGGGTCAATTCGGGTCGGGTCAATAATAAAAAGAGAGAAAATATATTTAGTATCATTTCGCGTTATTTCAAGCCTTTTTTGATCAATTAGAGTTATGTTTTGTCGGGTCATTTTCGGGTCCTCGGTTCGGGTCATTTCGGGTCTTCGGGTCAGTTCCTGGTCAACAAACCTCGGGTCATTTCTGGGTTGGGTTGGGTCATCTCGGATTTCAGGTCACATTCGGGTGCTGTTGTTCGGGTTAATTTCGGGTCTCGGGTCTGTTCTGGATCGGGTTGGGTCATCTCGTATTTCAGGTCACATTCGGGTGCTGTTGTTCGGGTTCATTTCGGGTCCCGGGTCAGTTCCGGGTCGGGTTGGGTCATCTCGGGTTTTAGGTCACATTCGGGTGCTGTGGTTCGGGTTAATTCCGGGTCTCGGGTCAGCCTTTTTGGGTCGGGTTGATTTTGTCAGGTCCTGAAATTTCATTGAACTCCATAATAATAGAAATTGCTAACTGCAGATTGGTCTGAACTACCTGTTTCAGACTCTGTTGCTGTAAACAATTTTTTTTTTTTCATTTTCTTATTTTTGTGTTAAGGGAGGTACAATGGCATTAAGTATGCTGACGGGTTTTAGAACGACCCGCTGCATTCCTTGAGTCTGTCGTCTTTGACTCGAAACAGATGTCTTAGCTTGGGCCTAAGGATCAACCATCTGTTCGTTTCCAAGTGCAGTAGCTACTGTCCCTTGTTTCGCTGTCCTAGATTCTCCGTTGTTGAAGTATAGCTCTGTTGAGTTTGTTAGCGGTTTCTGTTCTTCTTTACCCCACAAGAAGAGGTACATACCAATGATCACGACAATCGCTCCTATTATACTGTGTATATGGAAGATCACGTCTGAGCAATTCCGTAATTTAGAAATGTATGTAAAAGTAAAAGAAATCAGCTAAATAAACTTACCTTCCAATGTAGAGCTTTTCGGCTAGGACGAAGTATGCAATAATTGCAACAAGTATTGTTGAGAGGGGATTAAACATGGTCCCAAATACCGGTCCTTTCGCTTCTGTACACCACAACTGAATGTAGATTATCAACCCGGAGCAAACCACTCCCTGCAATTTTTGCGATATAAATTTTAATTCATTCAAAGGTTTTAACAGGAAAATGTACTGATAATTGTGATAAGAGTTTAATCTTACACCATAAATCACGGACCAGAGCTCTATATTGAACCCGATAGCCCATACTCCTGGCTTGCGCTCTGCAAATGCTGTGAATATAGCCGACTGTCCAGCCCCAAATGCACCTATCCATGTTGTCAGCGACAATTGTGCAGGATATCGTTTTAGAGTTAATGCCTGTATTGTATCAAATTTACCGGTTATAGTAGATTATCATAACAGAATTTTCATGACCCTTGACCCGAATAGTCCTATATAGATCTGAATATCTGATCCGATAAAAATGTTAATAACATGACCTGCAAGATATAGAAGAGGGGCCATGATATGCAGCTTGCGATCGTCATGATAGAACCTTTCAACCAGTTCTCCTGTATGACTGCATTCTGCTGAATATTCAGCAGAGGATGGCTAATGTTTCTTATAATCGATCCCTTGTAAAATGTCATGAGCATTACACCTGCGAGCGAAACTAATGTTCCCATAACCTTTGCTATTCCTCTAGGATTCCTCATGTCAACAACCTCTAGCCTGCATCCATCAACTGTCGTTCATGGAAAAACTATCCGAAACTGAATTCTATTCCGAGTTTTCCTGACCCTTTATATAAACGGATTAACGGTTACTGAAGCTAGCATGGAGTTAGCGCAAACGTACCTTAGTATTACTGCAATGACAAAAGTCACAGAAGCTATCGAATTAGCCATTTCTGTAACAAAGGAAGGTGAGGTATACTTTAAGCTTGCAAAATACATGTTCAGCGTCAACCCGACCCTGTCCATTTTTAATGACAGTGCGTTATGCGCAGCGAGAGACCGAGAGTAGTGAAGTGTCGAAGTAACTGTATTGTAAGCTTACCCTAGAAGAGAAAGCAGAAAGATTTCAGCCAACAGAGCTACTGTCAATTTTGGTCTCACTTTTCTGCATAAAAAAGTGCAGCATTCTGTTCAATTTATTAACATTGATTCCTAGACAGTAAATCGACCATCATAGCGAAATTTTACTACTGTAAAATCCATCATAGGAGCAGATAAGTTAATAAAACTATTAAACAGGTGACACTCATGACTTGAATAGCGAAATTTTACTACTGTAAAATCCGTCATAGTTTCAGGACATTCATAAGTGACTATTAACAGGCGATACTCATGACTTGACTTCAAAATCCCCTGAAGCTAAAAAAAAAAAGCGATATACTCAACATTCGTACCTTTCAAGAAAATAAGCGAAAGGGAACATGACCAAAGCTCCAACGACATGACGATATGTGATATAAACATGAGGATTCATACCATGTTTAAAGGATGCTTCTGTAATGAAAAACAGAAATGTATAGCCTACTTGTGCAAAAATCATAAGAATGTGTGGCTTAAACCTTTTGAACATGATTTCTATGTCACAACCACAATGAACAATTCTCATTTACATAATGTATTACTTCTTCTACATTAATCTGTATTTATAAGCATATAATAAAAGCGGAATAATTTGGAGTTTGCTTTATGACATTACTTGTTCGCTCCCTAATTTTAAATCCTAGCTCCGCTACTGAATTTGGCCTTAATGTTGTTGCATATTATTTTGACTTATAAGAATATTAGAAGAGAATAAAATGCATGAAACTTGTTTGGGGAATCATCATTTTTTTTTATAAAATTAGTATTAATATTTATTTTATGATATAAATAAGTGAATTAATTAAGTAATGAAGCACCTTTTTTTAATGTTTTGATTTGTTTTTCCTAGTTTACATGCATGTATAAATTACAAAGAATCTGGTACGGTAGGACTCATGTTCCATTAGGGTCAAAGAATAATCACTGAAATTCTTAAAGACGGGCATATCAGTCTTAGACATGAACCGTGTCAAATAAATAAGCGGGACAAAAAGCAGAATGCATAGAAAAAGGAAATAATAAACTTGTCCAGTCTAATCATCTTTATATATAGAGTAATTTATTAATAACTCCCTTTTAAAATGCATTTTTTAAAATTTACTCCCTTTTAAAAATTACACCCATAATATTGGAAAAATTTAAAAATTGCTCCATAACCCATATTTTTGCATTTTTATGACAAAAATACCCCTTATTATTTTTTGTTTCTCTTATGATTATTGAACTCTATTACAACTTTGTCCACCCTTCTACTACATATGGACTCCACGATCAACCACCACAATCCTCCTCCCAAAATCCGCCATCATATTCGTCATATGAGAATACAAATCAAGGGCATTTTCGTCATAAAAATGTAAAAATAGGGGTTTGGGAGCAATTTTTAAATTTATGCAATATTTTGGGTGTAATTTTTAAAAAAAATTTTAAAAGGGAGTAAATTTTAAAAAGTGTATTTTAAAAGGGAGTTATTTATAATTTACTCTTATATATATGGGGGTAGTAATTGACGCGGTTTAAATTTAAGACGTATATATATGATGACCATTTTAAGGGAGACCAACTGGCCGAGTGCAAAAGTTCTCTATAAGCAGCAAGAGATCACAGGGAAGTTGTTGCAGTTTACTCTCATACTTCCTCGGATTCATCTGGTTCTTTACGTTTTTGCATGACAAGGCTTTAAACTTGATGTTGATGATGCTAGTGTAATTCGACATTTTCGACTAAAATTGATTCAGATCAAAATATTCTTTGAGAAATAATTGAAAGTCGAGACTCGAGACCCTAGTTCCTGGCATAGTCTCCAATTCAGATCGTAGTATACATATATGATTACTTATCAATAATAATTAAGTCGAGAATTGTGAGTGTTACAGTTTGTTCATATACGATGCTAGTGGAGGACCTTAGTTAAGTCGGGAGTGGAACAAACCCCCGCTGACCATGGTGCTTGAGTGTAAGTATTCACACACAATACTAGGTGTTTAATCATGGCCTCAATCCTTATTTTTTTTATTTCAAGATCCGTCACTGTAGAGCTCAATGCTGTAAATTGGTCCTGAACCACATTTCAGAATAGCTGACTATCGCTGCGAACATTTTTTATTTCAATTTTTCGTGTAAAGGGAGCTACAAGGTCAGTTTGTACATTGACGTGTTTGAAATTATATCCGTTTTCTTTGACTTAAAACGGATGTCTTGCGCCTAAGGACTGAGCATTTGTACGTTTCCATGTGAAGTAGCTAATGTTAATTGTTTCGACGCCTTAGATTCTTCGCTGATGAAGTTCAGTTCTGCTGAGTTTGTCTGAGGTTTCTGTTCTTCTTTACCCCACAAAAAGAGGTACATACCAAAGATCACGACAATCGCTCCTATTATGCTGTGTATATATATATGAAAGATTTCGTCTGAGCATTTCCGTCATTTTGAGTTGTATGTAAATGTACAAGAAATCAGCTAAATAAACTTACCTGCCAATGTAAAGTTTTTCGGCTAGGACGAAGTATGCAATAATCGCAACAAGTATTGTTGACAGGGGATTAAACATGGTGACAAACACCGGTCCTTTCGCTTCTGTACACCACAACTGAACGTAGATTATGTAGCTCGAGCAAACCACTCCCTGCAATTGTCGTAATACTGTAACTTACGATTCAATCACTGCATTTAACACGAAAAATGTACTGATAAGAGTTTATTCTTACACCATATATTACGGACCAGAGGTCTATATTGAACCCGATGGCCCATACTCCCGGCTTGCGCACTGCAAATGCTGTGAATACAGACGACTGTGCAGCCCCAACTACACTTATCCATGTCGTCAGTGACAATTGCGCAGGATATCTTTTTAGGATGAAAGCCTGAATTACATCAAAATTAACAGTTAGTCCAAAATACTCCAGAGTATATCTTTATATATATTCAGAAAAATGCTACGGGAAGTATAAATCAGACCTGCATAATAAAGAAGAGAGGCCATGCCACGCAGCTTGCGATCGTCAGGGCAGAACCCTTTAACCAGTTTTCCTGTATGATTGCATTCTGCTGAATATTCAGCAGAGGATGGGTAATGTTCCGTATAATCGATCCCTTGTAAAATGTCATGAGCATTACACCACCTAGTGAAATTAATGTTCCCAGAACCTTCGCTATTCCTCTAGGATTCCTCATGTCGATAAACTCCAGCCTGCATACATTCACTGTCATTCATTGAAATCAGTCCGAAACTAAATTCTGTACCACCCTTTATATCAGTCAATTGGCTGAAATAGATGGAGTAGCGGTTACAGGAGAATGCATTTAGAAATTCCGTACCAACCCTTTACATCAGTCAATTGGCTGAAATAGATGGAGTAGCGGTTACAGGACTACAGAAGAATGCGTTTAGTGCGGACGCACCTGAGTAGTACTGCGATGACAAAAGTCAAGGACGCTATTGAATTGACCATTGCTGTCACAAATGTAGGTGAAGTATACTTTAAGCTTGCAAAGTACATGTTCAGTGTCAATCCAACTCTGTCCATTTTCATGTCAGACGTTATGCACAGCGAGAGGCCGACAGTGAAATGTCGAAGTAACTAAATTGTAAGCTTACCCTAGTAGAGAAAGCACAAAGATTTCTGCCAACAGAGCTACTGTCAATTTTGGCCTCACTTTGCTGCATCAAAAAGTACAGCATTCTGATCAATATACCATGAATTACTAGACAGTAAATCGACCATGATAGCGAAATTTTACTACTGAAAAGTTCATCATGTGATACTCATGACTTGGTTTCAAATCTCGTCAACATAAAAATAAAAAAAAAGGCGATATACTCAACACACGTACCTTTCAAGAAAGTAAGCGAAAGGGAACATGATCAAAGCTCCAACGACATGACGATACGTGACATAAACATGAGGATTCATACCATGTTTGAAGGATGCTTCAGTAATGAAATACAGAAAAGTATAGCCTAATTGTGCTGTAATCATCAAAATATGTGGCTTAAACCTTTTCAACATGATTTCTATGTCACAACCACAATGAACATACAATCCCCATTTGCTTAGTATTTAAAGCAATAAAGGAACAATAATCTGTGGCCATATGCTTTGAGTAAGTCTTCTGAGAAGCGGACAAATTTTCATTTCAGACAGTCTTAACTTATGACTAGAAAAACGTCACCATTTTATAATAAAATGAGAGCATTTAATGATAACAAGTTATAACTAAAATTGTCACTTTTTAACAGTAAATACGGGGATGAGTCGGAGACTCGGTGTAAACAAAAGTAGAACGATTTTGCCTAGGAACGACCATGTGTAAGATGTGTTATGTGTATCTATGGGATCCTACGACATTGTTAAATAACCTTTTTTATGCCAAATATAGTAAATTTCGTACTGAAAATACTTGAAATCTACAATTTCAATATGCAAATTTTTATTTTAAACGGTCACTTTTTGTTTGACATTTTAAACGAACATATGACCCGAACTTACTAGACTCGAATATGACCCAAATTTATTATGGATCCGCCCGCCACTTAATGAATTTGCTGTTAGTACAAATTCTCATGTTTTTAGGAAGGGCAACGTTATTTTGTGTAGGGGTGTCAATGGATTGGATCGGGTTTTTGTCGGATGAACCTTTATCCGTTATTCATCAGTCGATTAAATATCTTATCCAACTTATCCGTCATTCGTAAAATTTATCATCTGTTATCCATCTATCCATTTTCAGTGGATGAAACCGGTGAATCTGGTGATAAACATGTAATCTATCTCGTACAACAATGTTGACTTTTAATTCACTAAAAAGAAATTAAATTAGATAATATTTTTTTAACTTAACTCTATATAGACTCTTTAGTACATATAGTTTAACTAAAAATTTCCTCCAATTTTTTTAAATATTTTATCGAAGTGGAAAGAGAAATAGAAATGGAGAAAGTATTTATTTTGAGAGTACAAAAATCAGAAATTGAATATTTTATATCTTAAAAATGTAAAACATACGTTTTAAAACAAAAGTTAATATTATCGAGCAGTGGATTGACGACGGGCGAGATTTCTTCATCGATCATCCGTTTCATCCGTCATCCATTTAAGTCGGGTTTTCACCCATTTTTTAGATCAGGTGAATCGAGTTTTGAAGAAAAGTATGACAATGAAATGATTTAAGGGAATATAAGACAATAATAATAATACTATTTGATTATTCTTGGCTTTGAAGTCACTACCCTCTTCCAACAAAAGTTATAATGATCCTTGATTCTATTTTAGTGCATGAATAAATAAGATTCACTTTCTTCATTTTTTTATATTCTTTCACCCTTTAACAATAATATTTTAAGAATTTTGTGGATGTCAGAGTCAATTTGCACTTCCACTTTGTCTTGTTGGGTTGTTGAATCAACTATTCAACTGACTTTAATACTAATCTTGTTTATACTTTTCCTGTTTGACAAACAATAAAAGCAGATTTATGATATTAGAGAGAGTTACAGTTAATAAATTTTAGTAGCAGGTTTTACCATCATATTAAATTAGCAGATTTAAGAAAACGTGTATGGTAACTATCAGATTATATAACAAATCTACCATTTTCATGTATAAACTCAATGTGCTATTACAATATGCTGTTATTACCAGCATATTCAAAAACAGTAGATTCCGACCAATATGTTATCTGAATATGTCATTAACCAAACACATGAAATTAGTAGATTGATAAGTCAAACTACTATTTAAGTCGAAATCTACTCTTTCTACCTAATATGTTGTTTACCAAACAGGGCCTTACAAATTTTTGTATAAGACGGATTCTCTCGTGTTTATAAGAAAATACAGTTTACCAGGTAAAACGGAACATAACATATTAAAGAACAAACAAAATGTCTCAAACATGGTTATATTCATCGTCTTACGTGTGAAACAGGTCAAATAGTAATTTATATAGATGGATATGATAAGAGTTTATCGTTTCCTAAACATTTTGTTTTATTGTCTTATCCATCTATTTGACATGTTTTATTACTTAAGACGGATGTGGCCGTATTAAACAAGAATTTGTGAGTTGTGTAATTGGTTTGATGTGCATGCCACATAGTTCCTCACTGTGTTACTTTAATGGTGCTTAAGAATCAAGTGCGCATGGCACAAAAAACACAATTATTAAGTACTATAGGCATACAAAATTATGTCCCAATTTCTTAAAATAATAAGTGATGTCGGATTATGAGTCTTGTATGAGACGGTGAACCAATTAAAATTAAAAAACACGAGGAAACGGATTGAGATAAATTGAAATAATTAGCAAAAAGAATCAAAATTTACTTCATAAAATTCACAAAATTGAGCTATACTACCTATTACATGAAAAAAAACGATGTCGGATCACTCTGTGAGTCTTGTATGAGTTGGTCTCACAAGTAAAACCGTCTTGTATATTCCTTTCCTATAGTTGATACTCTGTATGATTTCATTTCTATATACAAGGTATAATGTCGAAAATTTCGTGTCAAAAAATCAGATGTAAGAAAATCTAGCCTGCAGCAAGAAGGAAGAACATGATCAGAGATGATATGAATACTGTAATCCAGCTTAGGAACGCGAACGCGACTGAAAGCTGGTATTTTTGACATTCATCCCCAATAGTACATCCTCCGAGATCATGAAAATACAGTACTGCTATGCCCCCTGAAGCTGATGCTGCTGCGAGTGACAGTGTCGCTGTTACCTGTTCAAAATCCAATGTTACATACATGAGTCGTGTATGAGACAGTCTCATTAATAAGTGAAACCAGTCAAATTTGTTAGACCGACTCTTTTAAGTTTTTGCGCGTTGAACAGAAGTAGTGACAACTGACAGGATTACAAGAAGGGCTTACCCAATCTCCAATTACAAAAAGGCTGACCATGATTGGATTATGGAGTACTTGTCGGCGTAGAACAGCATAGGCGTCCAACAAAGCGAGGCCTAAGCTCCATGTTACTTGCAATCCCATGGCTGCTATTAGATAACTGCAAAGACAGAATACACATTCAGTGTACTACCCGATCACAAAATTATGTCGGGATTAAGGCTCTGATGTCGTTCTTGCTGTACTGTTATATCAGCGTACTGCTACTACTACTACTACTCGATTCTACAAAGATGCGATACAGCTTCAGAAAATTCATTTGCGTACAGAAAAATACAGTCAGAATGCTCCTACGTCCTACCACGACTAATAAGCCAACTGTTCTCAGAGAATAGACAGTATCGTGACAAAAACACAGTATTCTGTCTAGGATTTCTAAGAACACTGACTACCCTAGGCACTCTGATCAATCCTCTGCTGATGTTTTTCGACAGTCCGGTCCTTGGACATTCCGAAAAGACTAAACAATTTATTGAAACTTGCATCAAACTACTTGAATTACTAGCTAGTCTACTAGACTACTACTGTCACTGCAGAAATAGTTTGCAGGGTAAGAAGACGAGCAATGCTAAGAATCTTCTCTTTCGAGTTTCCTCCTCTCAGAGACGAATAAAATACCTTATATTATTTACATCGGTTTGTGAAAGGAGAAGATCAGAGAAGATTCGAAAGAGACTGTCCATGACATTGCTCAAAAAAAGAAGTATAAGGCGGTTTTACACAAGCTTTGTGAAAAAAACAGTTATCAAAAGAACTCGTTTTACAATATATTTGTGTAAAACCGTCTTATACAAGTAGACAAATACGATATTATTGTGATAATAGTAAAATTACCAGAAAGCAGTGAAATTGAAGAAGCTTGATGTTGAAGCCATAGAAACAATAGAACCTGCAGCAAACAAAAATTGAGCAATTCTTAAAGAAAGCCCTGTCATTGTTCCTGGTGTTCCTGCAAATTTCTTCATCTTTTTAATAATATAATCATAATCAACCAAATTTCTTAATTACCCATTAACATAAATTCAATTCTTAACTTAAAGTTTCATTCTTTATGCAAAAAATGAATAAATAAAGAAAGAAGAAAACAGAGGATTTAATTTTGATGAATAATATGTATGTGGATGTAAAAAGAAGTTAAGGGTTATGATAAAAAAAAAGTATGAAAGACTTTTTTTTTTTTTATTTAAATGGTAAAAGGTAA
>JAOWBH010163504.1:0-11101 GCA_028566215.1 Silene coronaria
CGAAAGGAGATACTCGCAGTTTGAGACCGAAAGGAGATAATTGCTACCCTTCTCACAGTTATCCGACCGACCTTTACTTTTAGTTGATTGCATAAGTACCATGGTGGACCGACTGTCCTAGGATACCTCTTTCTCTATTGTTTACACCTTATTTCTTACTTGTCTTTTCTCTTCCCTTACTCTTATTTAGTTGTTTAGTGACAAAACAATTTAAACCCCCCATTTGTGACTGACAGATTATTTACAGATAGATTTTTACCTCCCTGTGGAGATCTACCCTACTTCCGCTAGCTTCCCAGTTAGTAGACTTAGGTTTTACTTTTTGTGCTTTGACGACACGCATCACTCCCACTAGGGTTTTGTTTAAACCCTAGCTTTCTCCTCTACTATAAATACACAAGTGCTTCTTCATTAGAAATCAAATTTTCAAGCAATAAAACTTCCTTGCAAATAAATTGTTTCAAAGCTTTAATTCTTAATCGAGTAAACAATTTTTGTTTTGCATACGAAAATTAATTTGAAAGTCGTGTTCTATATTGAAATTCTTCTTAGGATTTACGTTATTGGATAATAGTGATTAGATTCGTTCTTATTCATTCAATTGTGATTAGATTTATTGGATAATAGTGATTAGATAGTAGAGTATATTATACTCAAGTGAGTTACAACTAGAGTTAGTTGTACGAGTGGGTTAGTAATTTTGTAATCCGTAGAAAGGTATTAAAAGTATTAATCGAGAATAGTGGACGTAGGTTTCGACTTGTGAAACTGATCCATTTCAAAAATCACTCGTGACATTCGCATTTTGTATTTCGTTTTATTTGCTTTCATTATTCACTAGATTAGTTGTTTTATTAAAGTTTATTCAATAAGCTTTTAATAAACAACGAACCCTAGATCGAGGAACCAATATACATAATAGCCAAGGTACGACTTTTAATAAAATCAATTGTTTTCAGAGGTGCATAGATCGAGTTGTCCAGAACTTGACTGAGGGGGAGCTGTACTCGATCGAGGTACGTAGAACTCGATTGAGGGTTTTGTGTTGTAGCACCTAACGCGTGTTTCTTAAACCTATCTTTCCTAATTCCGTCCTATCTATATTTTTACCTATGTTGACCGACTAAATACATATTATTAATACCCCTAAATCGCTAGCCTAAACACTAACACATTTTTTTATAAAAACCTAAAGAGAGGAAAGAGAGGCCCGAGACAGGGATCTAATCAATCAATCACAATCTAATCGTAGTAAGTAATTCAATCACTCTTTTAATATATCACATCATAGAATTGCTAAATGTAGGGATTACCTACTCATCTTATTGTTTTTTGTTGCATATTATTATGTTGAGTTGAGACGGTTTGATAGGGTTGGTAAATGATGAATTTCATGTATGTATAATGCATTGGATGAGCCGTGTTGTTTTTTGGCTTCGTATATTGTTAGTATTGATCTTGTGAATGCAGGTTTGTAATTTATTAGGAGATAATACCAGTGTATACGGTGTTAAGAGGGTTGTACTACCGAGTATTAATTCGGCACGGTGTTAAGGGGGTTGTACCATTGTTTAGAGGGCGGTGTTAAGGGGGTTGTGCTATGTTATGAGATGAAGCACGATGTTAAGGGTATTGTGCTGAGAGTAGTCGGTTGGCATGTGTTGGCGTGAGATCGGGCTACTAGTGAGATTGTTCTGTTTGATGCTAGTTGTGTTGTTATTATTATTGCACTTTTAACTAATCATATTATTATTATTATTATTATTTTATTTCGTGATTTGTCCCTACTCAACCAGTGGTTGACGTGTTTGTGCTTTGTGTCTATTGTCACCTATTTTCGGGGTGATCTGTGTTGGACCATTCAATAATTTCCGATTGAATGGGGATCAGTTGATTTAGCAGGTAATAATAAGTTAACTGCATGCTTGGATGTGGGATGGGGCGTTTCACATGGAGCGCATACCAAGTATTGGGTGAGTCTAGTTATCACTTAAAAGACATTAGTATTTTATCTTTCGTTGTGTCATTCATTAGACATTATTATATTTCATTTTTCTTCAGTTATATTGAGACAGTTTGAGATGGTTTTATGGTATTAATGTAATTTATTCTAAAGTACCTTGTATTATTTATCTTTGATTATCATCGTCTCGGGTAACCGAGATGGTAACGGCTTCATTTAACTAGGAATATCTTGCTTAAGGCTCTTGGGTAAACGGGGGTGTTACAAAGTGATATCAAAGCGAATGATCCTAGGGCATTAACCAATGAATCTAATGAACCTAGGATGTGTCTAATAAAAATAAACCCTGGGAAGAAACTATTAGGACCCCCCTTAGCTCGGTTAGGGAGACGTCTTTAACTTGAGTTATGGCCCTTATAACTTCAAACCGGATACTTTGGTGAGAATTAAAGAGAGTGTGTAGATAGAGTGGATGCTACGTGATTTCATTTTCTTACGTAAGGGATTTAGAAGAATGATTGTACTTGTGAATGTTATGTTCGATTGCATATAGAAGAGAGATGGATGGATTGTTAATGTGGATGAATATGATGAGGATTTTAAGTTATATTGTTTCTATAAGATGTTGATAATAACAAGATTGTGTTTATGATAATGTTGATAAGATATAAGTTTTATAACTATTGATAGAGAAGTGTGTATACTCAACTGGTTTATGCCTTTGCGTGTTATGGTGGTGGACTAGTAATAATGTGAAGTAGCAAGCATGTCTAGCGATATGATAATGTTGTTGATGTGATTATATGTTCACATGATGAAATGGGTGATGTTAATTAAAATTTTCATCAATAATGCAAAGTTAATGATATTAAGTGAAGAATACTGAACGATATATGTGTGTATAACGTGAACTAGCTGAGATGAGCCCAACTCGGTCGAGTACAGGCCAACTCGATCGAGGAACCTTAATTTCTTATTGCAGGGTTACGACATTGAGCATCACTCGATCGAGTACCTCAGAAACTCGATCGAGCACACCAGGACTCGATCGAGTACAACCAGAACTCGATCGAGGGTCCTATATCTGGAGTATATTTTATTAAACGCCATATGTTTTATGACGATATCTAAATTTTACTTTCTTTCTTCTTAAAGATAAGATGGCCCCAAAGAAAGCAACAACATCAGCAATTGAAGCAAATATGACTCCGGAGGAGATAGAGAGATTGTTAGAGATGAATGAGGTTTTGACTGCTACGATGAAGAATGTTAATATAACAAAAGAGGTGGACGCGTCAAAGATGAGTTCGATCATTGCTCGGCACAATCCTACCAAATATAAAGGGATAGGTAACCCTTCCTTGTTGGGAGACTGGTGTAGGGAATTTGACAGCCTCTTTGATTTGTTAGATTACCCAGCCGAGGTACAGGCTAATCAAGGGCCTTTTATCTGAGGGAAAGGCAGGACTATGGTGGAGTCAAAATAAGAAGGAAATCATAGAGGCTTTCAAGGAAAGTAATGAAGCTTATGTACGATGGGCTAGCCTTAAGTACATGTTACAAGATGAATTTGTACAAAAGGTTATACGAAGCCGAATGAGAACGAAGTTTGACTTAAAAATGACTGAGGGCATGACTATTGAGGAGAATCACAATCGGTTCATGGAGTTGGCCGAGTACGTTTCTGATTTGAATCTCAGTGAGGAGATCAAGGCTGTGAGGTTTGAAAAGGGATTATCCATGGAAATTTTGAAGAGACTTCCAGCTAGGGGGCCAACTGATGTGAACGAAGTGTACGAGAGAGTAGGGCAAGTTGAAAGGATAGCCGAGATGCTAAAGGAAAACAAGAAGGAAAGGAGTGACAAGCGAAAGACAGAAACTGCAAGTGAAGGTAATACCTCGAGTACGAAACCAAGTTATAACCAGTTCAAGTCTTATTCAGCTGGCGGCACTACCTTCAGAGGAGAGGCTGGACGGAATGGCGGGGGTCAAAATAAGAACTCAGTTCGATCATGGAGATGTTACAACTATGACAAGATGCACACCACGTATGTGATTGTAGGAGTGCACCGAGGAATAGAAATGGGAATCAAACTAAGGAGGCTACCGCACACCTACACCAAGCTTTGGGAGTAATCGTAACTCGGGACATTGAAGTAACCAGCAGAATTATAACAATAATCAGCGTTATGGAGGGGGATCCTATCAGATATTGAATGGCTATAACAACAACCAAACCTATGATGACGGATCGTATCAGAGAACAAATGACGGAGGGAACTAGAACAATAATGTGAAGCCGACTACCTCAGCTAGCACCGTTCATAATGGTGCTAAGTCCAGTGGAAAATTATTCATGATTGGGAAGGAAGCTGCAGAGGATGATGCACATGTGGTTTCCGGTACGTTTCTGGTTAACTCTAAATTTTCCTATGTATTATTTGACTTGGGAGTAACCTATTACTTTATATCTAGTGACCATGCTAAGAACTTAGACTTGACCAATCATGATGTAATAGATGATAATGTACATATACCCTTGGGAGAGTCTGTAAAGTGTAGTAAATTTTATAGAAACGTCCCAATTCGGATAGGTGAAGTTATTTTATAAGGTAGGCTTAATTGACTTTTCATTAGGTGGACTTGGGATGGATTGGTTGGGTAGAAATAGAGCTCACATTGATTGCTATCAAAAGAAGATAACTGTGAGAGGACCTAAGGGTAGAGTTTCATACAAGAGATTTATGGTGAAGCCTAAGGTGAAACTCATTGCCTGAATCACCTTAAAGGCTTGTTTGAGAAAGGGGTGCCAGATGATTCTATACCATGTGAAGGATACTCGTGAAGATGAATCGAATGCAGCCGACATTGCACATGTGAATGAATTTCAGGATGTCTTTCCTGATAACATACCTAAGTTACCACCATAAAGATAGGCCAATTTTAATGTGGAGCTGAAACCTAGAACGGGACCGATTTCTAAGGCTCCTTATCGCATGGGCCAAAGGAATTGGAAGAATTGAAGAAACAGTTGGAAGAATTGCTCGATAAAGGTTATATCAGACCAAGTGTATCTCCTTGGGGTGCACCAGTGCTTTTTGTGAAGAAGAAAGGTGGAAGTTTGGGGTTATGTATCGATAATAGAGAGCTGAACAATGTGACAATCAATAATAGATACCCCCGACCTCGCATTGACGACTTATTCAAACAACTGAGTGGAGCAGGTGTCTTTTCTAAGATTGATTTGAGATTTGGGTACCATCAATTGAGGATTAAGAATGAAGATATACCGAAGACTGCTTTCAGAACGAGATATGGACACTAAGAATTCCATGTTATGCCATTTGAGTTAACTAATACAACGACAGTGTTTATTGACCTTATGAATTGGGTATTTAGTCCCTATTAGGATTAGTTCATGGTTATCTTTATTGACGATATCCTGGTATATTCTAAGACAAGGGAGGATTAAGAAGAACATCTAAAGATCGTGTTACAAACCGTGAGAGAGAATAAATTGTATGCTAAGTTGAGCAAATGTGAATTTTGGCTGGAGAAAGTCAGGTTTCTAGGGCATGTTGTATCTAAAGAAGGTGCCTTAGTGGATCCAAGCAAGATAGAGGCAGTGTCTAAATGGGAGTCGCTGAAGAATGTTGCAAAGGTGGGGAGTTTTCTGGGTTTGGCTGGCTACTATCGACGATTTGTTAAAGATTTCTCCAAAATAGCCAAGCCTTTGACTGCATTGATGAGGAAAGAGAACACATTTAATTGGATGGGATTTGTGAGACAGCATTGCTGACATTAAAGGAGCGCTTTACTACTGCTCTTGTCCTAGCATTGACAGAAGTAAGTGAGAATTTCAAAGTCTATATTGATGCATCATAGAATGGGTTGGGGTGTGTACTAATGCAGAATGGTAAATTTATAGCGTATGCTTCGCGCCAATTGAAGCCTTGCGAAGAAAATTACCCAACTCATGATCTGGAACTTGGAGCTGTTGTATTTGCACTGAAGGTTAGTAGGCATTACTTATATGGAGCTACATTTAAGGTATTTTATGACCATAAGAGATTGAAGTATATCTATACTTAGAAGGAGCTGAATATGAGACAAAGAAAGTAGATGAAGTTGATTGGCGACTATGATATGGAGATTGTCTATGACGAGGGTAAGGCAAATGTGGTGGCTGGTGCATTGAGTAGGAAATCGGTCCATACATTATGCACAGCTATGTCACGCGTGAAACTGAGAGATGAAATGGAGAAGATGGGAATATTTGTGATCAGGAAAGAAGAGAGAGTTAGTGATCTGACAATTGAAGCTGAGGATTCGAAAGTGGTGATGTAGAAGGCAAGTGTTGGAAATGGGGAACCCTCTCGGTTCTCGGTTCATGATGATTGGAGCTTAAGGTTCAACGGAAGATGGTGTGTCAAAGTGATGATGAGCTAAAGAATAAATTTCTAACCAAAGCCCATAATACGCCTTATTCAATACATCCGGGTGGAGAAAAAGACATTTTGGTGGCCTGGTATGAAGAATGAAGTTGTAGAGTTTGTTTCGTGGTGTTTGACTTGTCAGTGAGTGAAAGGAGAGCACAAGAGACCGCAGGGTAAGGTTTAATCCTTGGATGTGCCTAAGTGAAAATGGGAGTCAATATCTATGGATTTCATTTTTAGGTTGCCAAGAACGCAAAAGGGGAATAATATGTTTTCGGTGATAGTGGACCGTCTTACTAAGACATCTCATTTCCTTCCGATGAAGGATACTTGGAGCAAATATGAACTGGCAAAGGCTTATAGAAAGAATATATTGAAGCTACATGGAGTTCCGAAGGACATTGTATCTGACTGTGATTTGAGGTTCATTTCGAGATTCTGGCAATAATTGCAGGATTCGTTGGGCACAAGGTTAAAGATGCGTACCGCTTTCCATCCACCTACAAATGGCCAAACTAAGCGTACTATTCATACTCTAGAAGACATTCTACTAGCGTGTGTGATGGATTTTGGAGGATCGTGGGAGGACAGACTGAGCCATTTGTATCTATTGGGCCTCATTCAGAGTTGGGCCCTTGTCGATTTACCTCCAAACAAGCCTCAGGGCCGGCCCTGGCTGTTTTGGATGAGTTTCATGGGTTATGGCATGGCTTAGGACGTGATTTGTGAGCATGATGAGAGGTCATGGTGAGGATAAGTGATGGGTCAACTTATGGGTCAGTCTCGATGCGGATTTTGGGCCGGTTGTTGGAAGAACGTTGAGGAAAAGAAGAGGGAGTGTGGGCTGTGTTCATGGTTGCTTGGGATACAAAGTTGGACGTGAGATTGGGCTTATCTTTGCATGGGATTGCATGGTAGGTGGTTCAAACTCGGGTCTTGGTGAGGGTCAAGTTTGCATCGAAAATCAAGGCAAAAATAAACCAAAAACCGAGCTTAAAAATCGCTTTAAAAATAATCTGTCTTAAACTTAGTTTGAAACGAAATGTAAAACGATAATTAAATGGAACTCACCATCGATTTATGAAATCAAGCTTAAAAAAATCGAATTTAGAAATCACTTTAAAATCACATATTATTTCACTTTAAATTTAATTTAAAACGAAATGTAAACAAATGACAATTAATCGAAATTTCAAAAAAAAAAACAATTTACAAATCATGAATTTATGACCCAAAAATACATTTATTCAAAACTTGATAAATTCAAAAATGATTTATGTAAATACAAATATCGACAGTTACGGGTATCTAGAAACTGACTTCGAGCCGAAAACTCAGTCTGTAACAGAAACTCGAGTCAGAACTCAAAATATCCCCTGATGTTGTCATATTGTCGACATTAGGTGGTAAATATCCCATGATCACAATAATATCTCAACTAGTAAGATTGCTTATTCTCCGTGCGAGAATCTTGAACCATGTACACAGCCCATTGTGGGGTTTCAAGGCTCGCGGCTCTTGTAAGGCACATTGCGACTCTTCTGCCTCAATCAGCCTTGACTATGGACCTCGCGCTTTTTTCAGGTGCTAAGATAAACCCTACGGCGCATTGTCGTCCACCATACTCCTTGAACTAGCATAAATAGAGACCTACACACCACATAATAGGCACGCTAGTGTCCATCCATTCTCTTCTCTATCTTTGCAATCTAGACCCGCCATCTTAAGTCACAAATCGACACATGAATCGGACTTACCGATTCAATATCACAAGCCTTACTCATTGTTTGGTACCATAATCGTTGCATTTGACCAACCCATTTGATCATCTCAACGCTAATCAACAACATATTAATATATAACATCTTTTTTTAACATCTCTATTTGTACTCTTTTAACTTACTTTTTATACCGAATAGTCGCATAACGAGTAACTATCTCTAATAGTTGTCTATTTCGCAAACATCATTCTACGTAAGTTCTCAGCTAATTATCACCTTTAATTATTGTTCTTTTATTTTGTATCTTTATTATTGTACATAAAGCATAATATAACATTTAATCATATAAAAACGAGACAAAACTTGTTTTCATTATGTAAAACAAACGGGGTAATTAGCACTTGGCCTCGCGGTTCTACTTGAGCATGCATTATGGCCCGTGGCTCAATACCCCGTTTTATCTTATGTTTATTATTTCATTTTTGCTCTCGGATTTTATTATTTTATTTTCTTATTTCTTTTTTTTATTTATTTATCTATCTATTCCACGATTTCTTCTAATCGGATTATTTAATTATTTTATCTATTCAGTTTAATTATTGAACTTCACTAATTTCACCTTCCTTATGTAAATCACTTGTAAATAATAATTTGAGTCCATTTTCATCACTTAATATTCATTAATTCAACTATTACTCTTATTATTAGATGGTATTATTTATACTATCACTTAGACTAATCCTTAATGTGTAACTAGCTTAATAATTCACTATACAACCTACATTAAAATTATTAATCAGTTAGATGATGTCACTTATCACTTGGAGGATGTAGCTTTGCATTCATAATCATTAACCAAATTGATTTAATCTTTCGAGTTCAATCTTCAAAACATTCGCATCTTTAAATCACTGTAAATAGCCTTGGGTTTCACGCTTGGGACCTCGCGCCTCTTCCATAGCTAGCAAGGCCCCTCGCGCTTCTTCTGACCTGTTTCCAATAGCTTTCTCAAACTCGTGTTCTGTGCTTTGACATATAATTCGTAATTGAGTTGGCGTCCTTGCTAAGGTCTCAGTTAGCTCGCGCTCCTTTTGTCCTTTTATCACAAATTCACGTTTTCAACATCTTTTTTGTGTAATATATCGTTTAATCATAATCTATGACGTAATTAGTAGGTTTTATACCTAATCTAACTTTTAATTTAACATTAACATTTTTATTGATTTTCTTAATTTCTTAATTTCCAGTTATTTTCAATTCTTTTTCACACCTTCTACATAAGGGTTGTATTATGCTTTATAATCTCGATTTTGTAAATGGATGTTTATCTATTATGTTCATGCTTATATTAAACAGCTAATATAGCTCCTACTTCGACATAGATCAAATTCACATGTTAGGTTAAACTAATGGATGCTTATTCATGCATTTAACTCATTTTATCAACTTTTGCACTTAAAAAACCACGATTAAGTAGAAGAGGCCACTTTGAACAGCGAGATTGTGTGTTAGATTAAAGAACTTCATGCCTCGTTCGAACACCTCATGCCTCGTTCGAACACGTCATGCCATGTCAACGCATAAAGTGACAGGAACACTAAAGAATTCGTCACCCTTAGCATTCTATGTCTAGAATGAAACTCGTAATACCAATGATCACGGATGTTCACAGAGATTCTAAGTAAGGGGTAAGGGTACATATTAGAAAGTTCTTTAATCGAACACCCAGCCCCGCCGGCCTTGGCAGCGCCCTCCACTAATAATTGGGATGTATAAAACATCCATTGTTTTTGTAACACCCTCGATTATCCGGCAAAGATAATCGAAGGTGTTACCATCTCGGTTGCCCGAGGTAGTGTTTCAAAACTCCAATAAAAGAATATTTTATAACTAATACTCGTTTAGTGATTACAACATACGAATGAATACAAAATTCAACTCATCATGTTCTAACTATCTACCATATATCTAAGTAGACGACTCCAACTCATAGTGCGGCCCCAATCCCGAGAACGTCAAATATAACCTGTCAAATAATCTGCTTCCCATATGATCGGAAACATCATATGGATCACAGCAGGCCACCCCGGAAATAGGTGACAACACACAACCATACAAACGTCAGTTTCAATAATACGATAAGCATGAATGACAATGATATGATGAAGGTATGCAACATGAATATGATATGCAACTAATGACACAATGCAATGATCATACCTCCAAGCCAACATCTCCAATACTGATGTCAGGGACACACCCACGACACCCACAACCTGGTGACGGCACCGCATTACCGCTCATCCCCACTACCTGGACCCCAGTCTGAAACCAGTACTGAGACGTACTCAAGTACGGGCCCGGACGCTAACCGGACCCCTGCCCGACGTTATGGCGCACCGTAAGTCTCTTCATACTCAAGCCATTAATGTGCACATCCTTATTAGGGTGGGAAGCCCCAATAGGCGACTCAAGCGTAAGACGGTCTCCCAACCGTCTTACGTCTCCTCAACAACCAAGTAGCACCACCAAAACACCTCCTCCGGGCCAACATCACAAATACGACACAATATGAAATGCATCATGCCAACACAGAAACAATCACATATATGAGTTTCATTTTACCATACCATCTTAAGCAATAGATGTCAAACATCAAATATCCAATATCATGTTATGAACCGATCATGCCAGCAATATGAAATCAAACCCTCAATCCCAATATCATGTTATAATGCACCCGATATCCCAATTGATTTTCTTTAACATTTCAACAATTTCTTAATCATATTATAATGCAACTACCATACTCACAAGAGATTAACTATGCATGAACATAATAATTATTAAAACCGAGTAGGATTAACCTACTTTTAAGCATAATCCAACAAGCTAATCTCATCTAACCCGATTCCGCCTCATAAAACCGTCTCATCCTACAATAATTATATAATAACTATCATAATCCACTCTATACTATT
>JAOWBH010163515.1:0-11100 GCA_028566215.1 Silene coronaria
TATTGATTTCTTCAAAATTAGTGGATTTTCTCAATCCCAGATTAAGCAATTGGTTTCAAGGGCACCCAAAATCTTATCTTGTAACGTTGATAATAACCTAAAACCAAAGATTGAAGCTTTACATGGTTTGGGTTTTTCTAAGTCGGATTTAGCTTATATTATTAGTTTATATCCTGATGGTTGTTTAAGAAGTTTGAATGATCATATTATTCCTACATTTGTGGTTTTGAAATCATTTTTTGGTGATGATAATGAGGTTTTGATTAATGCTTTGAAGAAATCGAATTGGTTTCTCGGACCAAATGTGAAAAAGGAACTTCCTGATGTAGTTTCTTTGTTGCAAAGTTATGGGATGTCTGATGATCAGATTAAATTATTTGCATTGAGGAAAACCAGGTATTTCTCATTCGGTACAAAGTGGTTGGAGCCTATCTTGATTAGGGTTGAAAACCTCGGGATTCCTCGTGGGTCGCGGATGTTCTTTCATGGAATTTGTGCTTTGGGTTCTTTGAGTGAAGCTAATTTGGATGCGAAGAAGGGAATATATAAGAGCTATGGATTTAATGACGAGGATGTCTTGACATTAGCTAGGAAAAATCCATATGCTTTATTGGTCACGGAATCTAAGTTGAGGAACGGTTTGGATTTTTTCATGAAAGAGGCCGGGTACCTGCCTGCCTTCGGCGATAGCAACTGTACCTTCTGTGCTGACCTATAGCTTGGAGAAGAGAGTAATACCGAGATATAGAGTTTGGAATGGTCTGAACGAAAGGGGGATACAAAAAGTGACTAACAAGAAGCTCAAGATTAATAATATCGCTTTTATTCATTGCCTGTCTATCAATGAGCCTACATTTTTTGAGAAGTATGTCCAACCATTCAAAGATAAGTGTCCTGATCTTTATAGCGATTACATCAAAGTAGCACGTCCTGTTTGAAGATTGCCAGGTAGATCACTGTTTTGGTGCGTGTTTGTCTTACAATTGATTGCACCATTATCACATTATGTATGGTGTTGATGGTGCTAATTACAATGATTCATAAAAATGAAGTCATATCTATTTTGTAAACATTTTCCGAGGACTGTCAACCATGAGGCTGGGTCATTTCTTCTTCTGGCGGCTGTCCACTCATGATAGTCGATGCTGAATATGTATTGCGTTGTGCTTATATTAGCCCTGCTGACTCGACCCAGAACTCTGAGAGAGGGTGAGAAAGGAGAACATTGTCAATGCTACAACATTTTACTGATGTGTGTATACGGAGGCTTGTTATTTGGTATCATATCTTGCTTGGTAACCCTTTTTGTTCAATTTTGTGGAATGGGCGTTCAAGGTACAATATTGTTTTTGCTTTCATTTGTTATTTTGATTTTGATGAGTTGTAATCCCTTGTGACTGAGTTTTCAGCAGAGCTATCTAATATGTTAAATAAAGCAAGACAAATGAAAGGATTACAAATTTACAATAACCAGATCAGGCAACATCTTCAATCAAAATCGTTTTAAGGAAAGGTGAATCTGACCGGAAGTGATAGCATATACTTCGGGAAGTACCCTATAATATCAGAAACATACACAGAAATTAAACCTGGTCTTAACAATACCGAACCCGTTTAAATGACAAAACTATCTAGATTCTAGCGTAGGCTTGTAGCTATTGGAAACCAAAACGCCTGCTCTTTAGGAAGATAAGTAGACCACAAAGGGATGAATAGTTCTCAGGTGCTAGATTTTGCTGAGAAAAACATTGGTCAACACAGTCTTTGTTTCCACGGATGATTTCAATATGGCGAATCCCTGCAAAAACAAAAACAAAACAAATAAATCACAAATTCTTATTCAAGACGGAAATATCCGCCTTAAACTTGAGACAGTCAAATAAATAAATTCCCTCTTGTATCTGGCGCTGATCACCCAATCTAAGTAAAAAAAATGAAAATGATCTGAACCCGAATCGTAAGAATACGATACAAATTTCAATGAGAAGTAGATCAAACTTGGAACCAACTAGTAAAGATAATAAATAAATTCTCCACCTAAATAAAATATCACAAATGGTTTAACAAGTTTGTAATACTGTTTTATGGAAGAAATAAGAAGTTTAATGTATTGATGACGTATGCTTATGTGTCATTGGAAAAATGTTGTATGAAACTATAACCATTGTTATTGTCCTGATACTCTGATCCGTATAATACTACTAAACTTAATAAAAAGCCTCTAAGAGATTTTGAATGAATACCACTTGCAGGCCAACTTCAACATGTTTCTCCTCCAAGTCATCGAATTCCTTGATCTTAGACCTGATGAGCGCAATGGAGATGGGTTTGATATCCAAATTATCCATCGCCATAAAAAATCCGTCAGGCATATTCAGTGGCGATACATAGCAATGTTTTAGCTTGACCATCTCCTGGTCGTTGCAGCAAATGCTCCCTTGAACTGGAAGATAGCGCTGTTAGACCCCGGCAAAGCATGAATTGACAACAGAGGAGCAACAACAGATTCTCGTGGACCACGTATAGAGTACCCGCCACCGTACATATCCCGCTGTAAGCATTGACATTCCAGAGAGCTAATACTATCATAGAGATCACCAAGACACCCTGCCATTTCCTCCTCCTTGTTTTTTAGGACGCTTGTGACTCTAGCTAGAGGCAATGTCATTAGACTTGTAATAAAATCCACGAATTCCTTGCTTGCTTCCGCAAACACTACTTTTTTTGCCTTCAAAGTTCAAATCCACCATTATCTTTACTTTTAGTTTCATCTTGTTATTCATTCCTGCTATTTTGATCTACCAGCTACTTTGAACAACAAATGAAAGCTTTATAATGAACTATATACACACACACTATGTTAATAAAAGATATTAGTAATTTAATGTCACGTACTTTTTGGTGGCGGCCGAGTTGAGTTGAGTTTCCTATGGCCGTAATTGATTTGAAGTTGCTTGGTTTCTAGGACAATTTCAACTTTTTGACTACTTGTATTTTACTAGTAAGTTGTAGCAAATCACCACAGAAAACAGAATGGAATTATAATTGTCTACGTGAGTACTTGTATGGAAAAGATGCAACGTCTATAGTCTAGACGACGACTACAAGTCTAATTATACTAAAGAAAATAAGAAATATTGAAAATATAAGAAAAATAATGTGCTTGTTTTCAATTTTACACCAAACCCTTAATGTATAGAAAATAATTATGTGAGTGGATTAAAGTACCAAGATTATAATAATATGGTACTCGAACTCCTAAAAGATAAGAAAATTTTCTGATTTCCCTTTCCTGTATGTCACCTCTTCATTTTCTTTTGTGTACTCATTCATATTCAATTCCAAGTTCCAAACTTCCGCTAAAGTTGTTAACACAAATGAAACAAACACAACTCTAGGATTATTAAACCTGACAAAAAGTACTAAACGACAAGCCTCTGAATACGTAAATCAGTAAAATGTTGTAGCATTGACACTTACCTTCTTTTCCCCCTCTCAGAGAGTTCTGGGTTGCGTCATCAGGGGAAATATAAGCACAGCACGATACATATCCAGCATCGACTATAATGAGTGGACAGTCATCAGAAAAAGAAATGACCCAGCTTGATGCTTGAGCCATGGTTGACAGTTGTCGGAAGATGTTTACAAAGTAGATATGACTTCATTTCTATGAATCGTTGTAATTAGCACCATCAACACGGTACATGATGGTGCATTCAATGATAAAACAAACATGCACCGAAACAGTAATCTACATGGCAATCTTCAAACAGGACGTGCTACTTTGACGTAATCGCTATAAAGATCAGGACACTTTTCTCTGAATGGTTGAACAAACTTCTCAAAAAATTTAGGCTCATTGATAGTTAGGCAAGTTAGAAAAGCGCCATTATTATTCTTGAGTTTCTTGTTTGTCACTTTTTGTATCCCCCTCTCATTCAGACCTTTCCAAACTCTATATCTCGGGGCTACTCTCTTCTCCAAGCTTAAGGTTAGCACGAAAGGTACAGTTGCTATCTCAGAAGGCAGGTACCCAGCCAGCCAGCCTCTTTCATGAAAAAGTCCAAACCGTTCCTCAACTTAGATTCTGAGACCAGTAAGGCATATGGACTTTTCCTAACTAATGTCAAGACATCCTCGTCATTAAATCCATAGCTCTTATATATTTCCTTCCTAGCATCCAAATTAGTTTCAGTCAAACAACTTAAAGCACAAATTCCATGAAAGAACATCCGAGACCCACGAGGAATCCCGAGGTTTTCAACCCTAATCAAGATAGGCTCCAACCACTTTGTACCGAAAAGGGTAGAGTTACACAGGGGGTATAAGGCCTCTCATACACCACCAATGATAGCGCGCCACCTGTCCAATTCAATGAATTTAATTTCTTTAATTAAATTAGTAGATTCCTTCATTGGTTACCCCCTAGAGGTGGCAATCGGGTCACTAGGGTCGGTTACGGGTTGGGTCAAAGCGGGTCGGGTCTTATCGGGTTCGGGTTGTGTCGGGTCAGTAACGGGTTCGGGTCGGTTCGGTTCATGTCGGGTCATCTTCGGGTCGGGTCATCAGCGGGTGGCGAGTCGGGTCGGGTCGTTAGCGGGTCAGTATCGGGTCAGGTTATCAGCATATATTTTCTCTCATGTATTTAATTTTAGATGAGTAATTTTATGTTTAAACAACGTGTAAGTGTAGTAATTGTAGTTTTAAGTGAAAATAATTAAGATTAATGTCAATTTGATCTTATTTACACTATTATTAAGTTAATTTATTATCGGGTCATCTATCAGGTTGAATCAATATCGGGTCACGAGTCGGGTCGGGTCGGTTCAGTTCGGGTTCAGGTTGGAAAAAATAAAGATGTTATCGGTTAGCGGGTCGGGTTGGATCGGGTCGGTTCGGTTTCGGGTCACCCAATTTTCGGGTTGTATCAGGTCGGATTTCGGACGGGTCGGGTCGGATCAGCTTTTGCCGGCTATAATCTTACACAATCTCGGACTTAACTCAAAACAACTTTCTCTCTCTTCTTTCCCTCTCTTCTAATTACTCCCTCGTCATTCATTTTGCTCGTAATCTTCACGCTGATTTTCAATTTCTTGTAATCTACAATCGTCGCTGATCTTCATCGACATCTACAATCATCTCTGTGATTCCTTTCGATTTAGGTATTTTCTGCACTTTTTTTCTACAATTTTTATTAATATTCAGTTTCATTTTGATCGAATTAACTTAGATTTATATTTTAACTATTAAAACTATATGTTTATCTTACGATTTATTAAGTTGTGATCTCAATTGGATTAATTAGGTTTCCGTGTACGATTCCTTAATCACTTATACCAGAAATTCCTTTATCTGACAGTTTTCAGATTAATTATTCATGTGGTTAGATGTTTAAGTTTTCGTTCTGTTGATTTGATTTAGGTGTATTAATTTTGTTTTTGATTTGATGATATTGTAATTGTTGGAGTGAGATGATTGACATATTGATACATAATTGCCAATGATTAAAGAATGTAGTATCAGAGCCTTTTTTGAGAACGTGGATGACGCTAAGTCTAAATTACGAACGTTAATTAGATGAACTAGATCTTTATTGTAGAGTAAAGTCAATTTAAGTTACTATTTCTATTTGTTCATAATCAGTGAGTTTGCTTCAAATTTAAGCATATTGTTTGCTTTTCTTTCTCATGTGTAAGTCTAATACTCATGGGCTAATGCTACTTGCTTTCCTGTGACAAGTAATTCTGAGAATGTGTGATTTGATTTTGTAGCTGAAATTCTAAACATATGCGTATGTTACTCTAATGCTATGATTAGATTATGATAATAATATGATTAAAGTAACATGAGCACTCCATTAGAGTAACATGAGTATGCCATTAGAGTAACATAGCCAACCAGTTTCTGTTAAAGTAACTATAATTTGTCACATTCATGATCACAATGTTTTGAAATTATAGTTCAATAAGATTGCGGTCATTATTTGCTATATTTCTGTATAGAGTATGTGTGGCCTGGATACTCTAAAATGCTTTAGTACTTGCTGGCTTTTGATTTTATTGGTACTGGATAATCTAAGCAAGTTACCCTTAGTTTTTGGCAAGGAAGGATCCTCTCCAGTACCAAATAAGTACTGGATGGTCCATTACCCTCAATCCAAGGGTCAAAAAATGATTACCTAGAAATTTGAGGGTTTAGATTAAGTGGTGGTGATTTAAGGGGGATCATTTTTAGCCTTTAGATTTGAGGAGGAGCATTTTTAGCCCTTGGATTTGTACTGGACTCTCCGGTACTGGAGAGGATACATTGGCGTTTTTGGCTAAGTTTTGGATTAAAGATTCCCTCAGATTTCTAACTTAAGCTTTCAGTGGTTTAGTCGGTTATTTATAACGCTTCACCATGTCCGGTATAGTATAGAGTCATGCTTGTGTAATTGTGTAACTCTAATAGCATTACTGTGTTATTGTAATGGTGCAGCTGTGTTATTATAATGGTTAATTGTGTTATTGTAATGATATAAATCTGTTATCATAATGGAATAGCTGTGTTATAATGGAAATTATTTTTCTGATAATGTTATGTGTTACATAATGGTATAAGTGTTATTCTAATGTTGTAGTTGTGTTATTATAATGTTGTAGTTATATTTTTATAATAAGGGAGAATTGTGTTACTCTAATGCTGCAAGTGTGTTAATAATGATATGTTATGTGACAGTAACTATATAAGTGTGTTATTATAATGATATAAGTGTGTTATCTTGTCATTAATTCACGATTCTTATGGTGACAAATTTACTAATTCCTCGTAATGGTTTACCTGTGTTAGTGTAAAAGTTTAATGTTGTTGCAATAGCGGTTAAATTATGTTATGATAATGGTTTCACCTGAGTTACAATATCTGATTGATCGTGTTACGATAATGGTTTAATCATGTTACATCGATAGTTTAACTCTCTTACAATGATGTAACTTTAACTGTGTTACTATAGGTTTAATTGTGTTACATACCCCGTCATCGTCCAATTACAATTTTCAAGTTTGATCATACCCCGTTGTCGATTCTTATGGTGACAAATGTAATTGTAATTGTTACTATTATGGTGATTTTCAAGTTTGATTAATTGTGTTACATACCCCGTCGTCGATAACATTTGATTATCCTTGCGTATTTGCATTGTTTTGCACAAGTTCATACTATTGATGGTTTGATCATATCAAATTTTCATCTTTTTTTCCCTGTCGCAACAATAACGTGATAGAATTCAGTGTTGCACCGGTTGGTCACTGAAGTGACTTTAGTGTTGTAACCGTCAATTTCGGTTGTTTTAACGTCTATTAGCTCAAAAGGTAGAGCATTGTGCCATTCCACAAGGTGTGGGTTCAAGTCCCACATAGACGAATAAATGAGATATCCTGAAGCTACTGTTCTTGGCTTTCGGAATCACTGCAAAATAAGCTTTGTTCAATCAAATAAAAAATGAGTAATGTAGTAGCATGAAAGAACATAATATATTAAAGGCTATTAACTCAAATGGAAGAACAATGCACAAATTTCGTATAAAGGTATGAGTTCGAATCCCATATAACCTACTTAATTCATTAATAGAGTGACTGACTTGTCATGCACTCATGCGGGAACGAAATGTATGATAAAGTGTCGTAGCACCGAAGCGCTTAATGGGTTAGTGGCGGGCGTGCGTGTAATAACTGCATATCATCTATAGAGTACTATTTAATATAGGCTGCAAGTTTGAGTGCTTTCTAATCTAAGAACGAAGACTTACATTAGGCGTAACTAGACATGATATAGAAGCTCAATAGTGCTTTACCGTAGCACTAATTTTTCCTTTGAGTAAAACAAGTTAGTCTTTAATGTAACATTAGTATGTCCTTAAAGTAACACAAGTTAGTCTTTATTGTGACACTAGTTTGCCTATGGAGTAACACAAGCTACTCTTTACTGTAACTTAAGTATGTCATTAGAGTAACACAAGTTGGTCTTTAATGTATCTTTTCTTTCTTGCCGTCCACAAATCGCATATAATAATAAGCAACCAGGTTCGGCGAAGGTGTAATTTGTTCTTAAAGTAACACAAGTTAGGCTTTAATGTAACACTAGTATTTGTTTGGGCTAATTTATTTACTTGTGGGGCCAGAATGCGGGAATACCAGAGAGGCCCAGACAGGTGAGAATCTGAGGCAGTCCACACATGTAACAAGCAACGTTCAGCTGGAACGAGTCAACAGGAGAGGAGAATCCAATCCCTTGGAAATAGGGAGCGGTTGAGTGTGACGCGGAACAAGGATGCAACAGCCAGAGCTAGGGTTCAGCAATTATAAAAGGGAACAGAAGGAGGGACAAAGGGATTCATTCCTTTTCCGTCAGCCATACACATTCAAGCCTCAAGCCAAAAAATTTGCATCTTACAGTTGTGCCATTAAAGCATAGTTACCGCTATTGTACTTGTACTCGTGTCCGTTAAAACTGATAGTGGAATCTTGGTGGGATACAACTCCCCCCACGGTTTTTCCCGATTTGGGTTTTCCGCGTCACCATTTCCGTGCGTCACCTTTATTTTTGCATTGTCTTATCGTTTCGTTCATCCTAACCATACATACAAAACCTAATTTCCGTACTAAATCATTAACAAATAGGCCACTTTGATCCACATACCTAAAATCGATACGAGGTAATTTTTTACCGAAACAGATTGGCGCCCACCATGGGGCATAGTGGTCATATTTTGCGCTAGTCCAAGCGAAGATGTCGTACCCAAGATCTCATCGAGCATGCCAGTTCTTCCTCACAACCGGCTGCTGGGCAGGCAGCAACCCAAACACCGGTCAGCAAGGCAGCCGCCTCCAACCCTGTGTCGAGGATAGTGCCACCGGCATCCAAACCTCCGCAGTCACCACATTCCCCAAGGACGTCAGGTTTCGTGAGCCACACCGGTGTCGCATCAGGCCATGCAGGGTCCAGCAAGGGAAGCAGCCCCACTAGGAACGAAGTAGGAGGATCCGCCGTAGGAGCAACACAGCAAGACCTACCAGATCCGTTCCAGGTCCTCATCAGGGGCATGGACACATTGCATCGAGCCGTTGAAAGCTTGCAGAAGAAGAACCAGTCACTGAAGGAGAGGGTCGACGCTGCCATACCACTCAGAGTGCCACAGCAGATATCGGTCCCGGTTTCTGCCAGTACCCTGGAGGCTCCTCGAGATACCCTTGGCCGAAGCATCCCACAAGAGCTTGTTACTAGGCTGGATCTGGAAGTCATGACGCCACCAGGAGTACCTGCGCCAGCAAGACCAGGAACATTGGTTCCTAACTATCCGCCACCTCCTGGCAGCACCTTGCCCGTACCAGGTAACCCCTTTTCAGGCACCCCGTTCATGGCTAACACCCCCATTTTTCCCATGGCAGGTACACCTAGTCAGCAGATGATGGAAACTCAATTCCGACCTCTTGTGCACGCGATGCCACTATCGAGAAACTTTATGGCTCATCCCTACACCTTAGAGCAAACCCCATCCAGCACGCCTTATGCAGGTAACCTCTTTGGCTTTCCTGCGCCTGCCACTAACATGTCTGCAGGAACGGGAAGCCTAGTGGAACAGCAACTGCAGGAGATCAGGGCTATGCTCAGCAAGGTACCTGGCATGCCGCGTCCGCTGGAGAAGGCCGCTCCAGAAAGCTATGCAGATTTGCCCTTCGTAGACAGCATAGCCCTCGTCAGTGTGCCAAAGGGATTCACACCACCTGCCATGACCCTGTACGACGGAACAACAGACCTCCTGGATCACATCAACCAGTTCAAGCAGAAGATGATAATGGTAACAGCAACAGGTTCCTTGAAGAAGGCGTGCATGTGCAAGGGATTTGGATCCACTCTTTCAGGAGCAGCTTTGCAGTGGTTCGTGAGCCTGCCCAACAGGTCCATCGCAACCTTTGCGAACTTGGTCAACTCTTTCAACCAGCAATTTGCGAGCAGTCGAAAGCCAGAAAAGCAGACCAGTGATCTGTACCGGGTGAAGCAGAAGTTCGAAGAATCTACTCGTGAATTTTTGAACAGGTTCAACAAGGAGAAGGTGGCAATCCCCAGGTGTGACGTGGCCACGACAATAGGAGCATTCCGACAGGGGTTATACCAGGACTCAGATCTGTATCGTGACCTCACCAAGTACCCCTGTCACACCTTCGAGGACGTACAAGCCAAAGCGATGGCAGCAATCCGGCTGGAAGAGGACGAATCCATGAGGGACCTGTACGAGATGGACCGCAGCAGTAGGAAGATAACAACGGAGAAAAAGAACGATCGGTCAAAGCCTTACAGCAGGAATACGGTGAACAAGGTGACGGAGGATGGTGATTGGAAGGATCACCCCAACCAGCCACCCAAGGTAAGTGAGTGCGGTTTTTCCACAGGTCTCACAGGACTCCTCAAAGCTCTCAAAGAGCTCGGAGGGAGGGTAAGGTGGCCGAGGAGGCATGTAGAACTAGAAGGAGACAAGAGAGACGCCAGTAGGCGCTGTGAGTTCCACAGCGATATTGGCCACAATACGGAAGACTGCGTAGCCTTGAGGAAGGAGGTGAAACACCTACATGGCGCAGGGTGTTTAGACCATTTGCTACCTAAGAGTTCCAAGTCCAGTAAAATAAACACACCAAAACAGGTTCTACCTTCTCCACCCCTTCCGTATTCTCGTGTTGTTAATGTCATTACAGGTGGCTCGGAGCTGTGTGGGTTGACCTATTCAGTAGCAAAGAGGCACGCCACGGAGACCAAAGGAGACAAACCCGAGTTCTCGTGCCGAGTCAGCAGGCAAGATCTCCCAGCAGTTACCTTCGATAATACAGATGCTCAAGCGGCAGGGGAAGATCACCACGACGCCTTGATCATCTCACTCTCCATTGGCAACTGCCTGGTGAAGAAGATCTTGGTAGACACAGGAAGCTCGGTCAACCTCGTCATGCTCGATACCCTGAAGAACATGGGATTCAGCGAGAAGGACTTGACAAGAAAGGTCGTACCCTTGGTGGGATTCAGCGGAGAAACCAAGCATTCGCTTGGGGAAATCACCATCCCAACATATGCAGG